>JAJOOS010042355.1:0-15981 GCA_029582725.1 Solanum chiquidenum | reverse complement strand
ACCCCCTGAATAAGAATATGAAGTCGAATTTCCGAAATCATGCACGGATTTTGAGATATATGGAAATTACAATTATATGTGTTTCCGTAGCACATTTTTAAGAACTTTTTGGGTCAAATTCAAATATAATCATTTCATTAGTTCTCGACTCCAAACTCACATATGAGGCTCTAGTTTCACTCTATCATTTTCCGAGTCGTTACAGCCGGGACCCACATTTGTGGACCTCGAGGGATGCTTAACACCTTTCCCTCGAGGTAATTTGAACATTTACCCGATCTCTGGTTCGTTGACTTTAGTTAGATTAGTTAGGTTAGATATGTGCCCTAACGCGCCTTGTTTCGTTAGGTGGCAACTCTTCAATCCAAACCCAAATCCAAAAGAGTTGTTAGGTCGTGCACCGAAAACCCGTTTTGCGAAAAATGAGGACCGACATAATGACGACTCTCCTGCGGATTTTAGGTTCTAACCATTACGTGTCTCAGTAATTTATATGGGTTTACTTATTTGGTTATTTTATTGTATGTTGGTTATTTCCTTGTTTAAACTTTATTTATTTTCCTTGCTTATTTGCTTTCCTTATTTAGTGTATATTTCCATGTTCCGCCCCTTCCCTCTTCCTTATTTGCTTATTCCCATGTTTCATCCTTTCCCTTTTTCCCTTATTTGAGTATTTCCATGTTTAATCCATATTCCCTTTCCATATTTGCTTAATATATCTATGTGTTTGCATGCTTATTTATGTATTGCTTTCCATAAACTGTCTATATGTTACTGCTTTCCATTTACATGCTAAATGTTACTGCTTTGAGAAACTGGCATTTCACTCATACTTCCCCTCGATTGGGACCCTCTTCCTATTTTTTATATTTTTCTTAGTGATGGTGTGTGACTTTGCACATCTCACAAAATACTCCAATTCTCTTCGAATACCCAATATTAGAGAGATGGTTGAGGCATGGCAGATGCAGATAGTTTTACTACCGTGGAACCATGTGCCTTCTCGCATATAACTTCTTCCAGTCCGTGTCTACCCAACTCTTAGAATTCTCAATTAGGTCATACATGTTGCATAAACTTTAGGTGAGTTGACCCTTGGTGTCAATTCACACAATTAGTAGCCACTCTATCGTCTAAAGGGACCCAACACCCTTAGAAAAATTGCATATTATGTGTCAATGTGATCACGATAATTAAATTAAGCCAAATTTTGCCAAAATGGAGTTTAGAATTTGTTTGTTGTTTTGTTTACAGAGTCATGACCTTCCCATATTCCGCTGACCCGCAAATGGTTGTAGAGGTAAACTACAAACTAAGGAATTGATGGAACGATATTAAGAGAAACCGTGAAAGAGAGATTCGTCATTTGTTGGGCGGTCTTACCTACCTCATCTTTGTCATACCTAACCGTCATTTGGTTAGGGCCTTGCTGAATTTCTGGAACCCTGTGAGAATGGTCTTCAAATTTGTTGATTTCAATTTAGTGCCAACAATTGAAGAGATTAGTAGTTTTATCGGCTTGCCATACCATGAGTGTAAAATGATGGTACCCTACAAGCCATCATCAAAGGAGTTTCTAAAAAATCTGGGAATGAAGTCCAATGCAACCATGATTTATTTAGATCTTGGGTGGGTTCCTTTCGACTTTCTATACTCACTCTTTGGCCAAGAAGATGGTTATCATTCTTTCCATGATTAATTTTAGTGCTCCATCGAGAAATGGGAAACATATCGCTTGAATGGCTTTACCATCGCACTATTAGGTTCCTTAGTTTTCCCTAAAGAGAGAGGAAATATCGACACACGTTTGGGTTACGTGGTCCAAGATTTAGCTCAAAGAGAGGGTGCACCTTGGAAAACCATAGTACCCATGATCCTGGCATAAATTATGAAATGTTTGTCAGCATGTGTCAATGGCAGAATATTCTTCGAAGAATGCAACCTCTTGCTGCAATTATGGGCTATCGAACACTTCCACCGGCGACCTAACACGGTAGACCTCTTTCTTGGTTATGGCAACAAGATTGATAATCATCCAAGAAGAATGGTAGGTTTCAACGCACTTGAAGGGTTCGTAGACTGGCAGATATTTCTGATAGAACTCGAGAACTACCGCATCCAATGGAAGCTCTATTGGTTGTCCATCCCTCATGCAATAGTAAGAGGCGAGGATCGATACTTCATTGAGCTTATTGGTTTAAAGGGCGTTCAACCATACGCCCCTCTTTGAGTACTCCACCAATTTGGACAAACTCAAGTAATACCTTTCTGGTCTGACATGTAGCAGTTTAAGTATGACTTTGGGTTAAATAATCCACAAGTCCACAACATACTTCGAAGATGGGAGCGTGTGTTAACCATTCCTATGGGTACACAATGGGCCTTCTGTACACTTGAGTACTGCATATGTATCCTAAAAGAGACTTAGGACAAATAATTGAGTGGGGAAGGATACTATGGGCTCACTGAAGGAAGGGAAAACATCTGGGCACGCAAGTTGTTGAACATCAAGCATGAAGGCACTCCATATCGAAGAAGGCAACTGGCGCCAAGGTCTTGGAACCGATATCTTCAAGATTTGATATTTTAGGAGGACTTTCCCATGTTACCCCTTTCCTTTTAGTTTATTTTCAGTTTTCATTTTTTCAATTATGATGTAATAGTTGAATTTTATAATAAATGAAAGTTGGTTTATTTCTTCTAATCTAAACTCCAAATTGGCAAACAAGACTTGAATTAATTATTTGTGCATCACTTATGTGTCATCCTAGGCCTACCTCATGCTCAACGAGGCTCCCTGCATTTAGGGCGTTTATCTTAAAACAATGTGTTTGCTATCTCAATTTATGCAATGTTATAACTTGGGCATTCTTTTGCTTTTATTTTCCCCTTCCCCTATGGTTGATCTGTTGACCATGGTTTATTACACACGATCAAAGGGCGCTCCCCCTTCTCTTCCAAGTGAGAACCGCAAAGGAAAAAAAGAAGGTGGCTAACGATAAGGTTATGGTTAGAGCTATTGAAAATGAGCATCCTTCGAACAAGTTTGTCCCAAGTTTGGAACATAAAATAAAGGAATTAGAAGAAGAAATATAAGGTATGCGCGAGTGGTCCAAGCTGTTACTCTCCGCCAATCCCACTTTGAAGACAAACATGGATAAGCAGCCTGTCACAAGCCAAGCCACTTTTCAAAATAATCCTTCACCAACTCACCCTACTCCTCATCCTCAAAACCAACTAAGCTCCATTCATATGCCTCCAAGGAACACTCACATTCCAAATTACCAATATCCTCCTCAACATCACGCATATGCTTCTAGACCTTCACATCTCACTTCGTGCCTGTAGAATCCCATCATACAAGCTCCCTAATATCAGACGCCTCTACACCAAGTTCCTTGGTATCGCACACCGCTCATACCATATCAAATTCCTCCATATCAAGTGACTTCATGCCAAAAAGCTCCTCTACCATATAACTGACCCACCTATTTTGTCCACAATGTTAAAACCCTCACTCAACCTCATATTCGCAAAACCTTATTCAATGTTGAGAAGAAGACTATCAAAATTTATGCTTCCTTAGCTGAACCCTTTGACCAACTCTATAAAAGGTTTAAAATGGCTGGTTGTGTGACACTTATCCCTTCCAAGAATCCAGATACTCGGTCCAAGGGGTATGACCCAAACGAGATTTGTGACTATCATTCAGGGATGAAGAGACATACTACTGAGACATGTCGTGATTTAAGAGACAAGATTCAGCAACTGATTGAGGCCAATGGCATACACTGGACAAACCTTGTGCCAAAGGAGTCCCAACAGTGAATGGGTCGAAGTTCATTTGAAGTTGTTTCCAATAAAAGGCTGATGTCGTTTAAGTTTGAGTTTTCTGCATTTAGGTATCCATGTTAGCATATGGGATTGAAGTTGGTCAGAATATATCTTTTAGTTGTTGCTCAAGAGTGTTCCTTTAATGTCTTGAATTCTGCTTTTTAAATTTGGAACTGATTCCCGTTTAAGAGGGGATACATAAGCGCTCATATGGAGTTTGGTTTTATCCTAATAAAAAATTCATTTTCCCCTTTTATTGTGTAACTAGGCAGAATTTTTGAGAGGGTCTCAAAAAATTCTATCAAAGAGTATTTTTTCTAGCAAGCCACAACTAGGAATTGTTTTTGAGAGGGACTCAAAATTTCCATCAAAAGAGCATTCTTATTGCAAGTCAATACTGGGGAAGAATTTTTGAGAGGATCTCAAAAATTCCAGCAAAAGATTATATTTTCTCGCAACAGAGGACCTCAACAATTCCAATTTTTTTTATAAATCATGAGACTGGACAGAATTTTTGAGAAGATCTCAAAAATTCAAAAGAAGCAACTTTTGGTCTACATATAGAGCACCAAATAACTAGAAATTCTACACTGGGGCAAAAAATTGTGAGGGAACCTCAAATTTTTTGACAACATTGCAAAGGGTCGACTTTCGAGCAAACATCAAATGAGCACTGTGCCAAATCAGGGATATAAATCAACCTCCCCCTTAAACTAACTATTTTTCTTTGAATGCAGAAAAGATAGGTACATATACAAGAAACAACTTCAACACCACTTGAAGGATCAATATGCCGCTATATCCGACAAATCACTAATCAATGGCATTCTGTCCTTCCAATAGGAAGAATAATCAAGCTACATTATTCAGATCTCAAAAATTGCCAACAAATGGCACACTGTCCTTCCAACAAGGCGAAGGACCAAACTACTCTATACTAAGCCCAATCGCCAGTCAAATGGCCTACTATCCTTCCGACAGGATTAAGGACCAAGCTATTTCGAGTCCGATAATCGCCAATCAATGGTACCCTATGCTTCCAATCAGATAAAAGGATCAAACTACTTCATATTAAGCCCAACAAATCAACATTCAACTGCACCCACTCCTTACAATAGGATGAAGGGTCAAGCTACAATATTCTGAACTAGAAATTTGTCAACAAATGACACTCAATCCTTCCAATAAGGCGAAGATCTATGCCCTCAATCAACAATCGCATGAGCCCGAGAACTATATTGTGCCCGATGACTGCATGTGCCTGAATACTGTATTAAGCCCGAAATTGCATTGTGCCCGATATTGCATTATGTCTGATGATTACATGTGCCCAAATTCAATTGTGCTCGAAGATTGTGTGTGCCCGAAATGCATTGTGCCCGAAGATTGCATGTGCCCGAATTGCATTGTGACCGAAGATTGCATGTGCCCTAATTGCATTGTGACCGAAGATTGCATGTGCCCGATATTGCATTATGCTCGATATTGCATTGTGTTCGAAGATCGCATGCGCCCGATATTGCATTATGTTCAAAGATTGCATGTGCCCGAATCGCATAGTGCCCAAAGATTGCAAGTGCCCGAATTGCATTGTGCTCGAAGATTGCATGTGATCGATATTACATTGTGCCCGAGATTGCATTGTTCCCGGAGATTGCATGTGCCCGAATTGTGTTGTGCACGAAGATTGTATGTGCCCGATACTGCATTAAGCCCGAGATTGCATTGTGCCCGAGAACTACATGTGCCCGAATACATTTGTACAGAGTTACTACTAAATCAAGCCGCCAGATGCTTGAATTACATCAAAACAAATACACTCTCTTTACTCATTATTTATATTCTGAAGGCCTCATGGTCCAAAGGCATCATCTTTCATGGCCTAAGGATTTACTTTATGCTTATCATGTTGCGAATGTGTCATAGTGTAAGGGCATCATTTTTCATGGCCAGCAAAGAACATTTTCATGACCTGAGTATTTAGTTTTGCGTATCATGGCTCTAGACATCATAGCCTAAGACATCATCTTCATAGTCTTAAGGTAAATATCATGGTCGATATGGGAAATTGCATCATGTTTACATTTACTGTTTAGTTGATATATTTGTTCTAATCACTTTATTTAATCTTTGCTACTCGTATTACTTCTTTTCGTCTGAACCTTGCTTAAAGTTGGAAATCGCTCTGTCATGCTCTTCTCTCTACTCTAATCTTATCCATTCAAGCTGCTATCATTCCCGTTCAAATATCTTACCACTTTTTCAATTTTTAGGAGCTTCGTTTGTTCCTAAATCTAGAACTACACACAACCTGATTCTCGTATAACCAGAGATATGTACGCGGCTTAAAACTAAAGTCTCGGTCGTATCCTTTCTAACTCTATATCATTTCAATTGATCCCACCGGCATCTCTCGCCGGTCGGACAAAATCGGCTACTAAGTCAATTTTGGTTACCCGATAATTCATCCTTCATTCTCAAGCAACCAAGGGGCAGCTGTTGACACCCAATTTTGACCGACCTATAACCCCTTCGAGAATGTTATTCGATTAAATACATATTTTTAAAACTTATTTTGAGTTTAAAATGTTAATCGATTTTGTCTAAAAATTATATATATTTTATAAATTTATTGTATTAAATTATATTTTTATTGTTATATTTATCGATAGTTAAGCTCAAAATAATTACTTTTAGTTAAATATTTTAAAATATTAGATGTTTTTAATTATGTGAAAATATTTTAATATGTAGTATTTTATTAATTGGATAGCATTTCCTTATTCTTCCCTTAAATCATTTAAATCTTAGCCTCATTTATCCAATCTTATCTCAAATCTAGCCCCTTCTTATTCAATTTCCTTTCAATCATACCCTCTCAATCCGTTTAAAATGTAATCTCTTTAAAACCCATTTTCAGATCTTAAAAAATCGTTACCGTCCATCTAAGCCAGATCAGTCCAAGATTTAATCATATACATCCATCCGATTCTAATCAAGGGCCCAGATTTACCAATCTATTCTTTCCTATTTTGTTCTAAAGGACCAAACTCTAACATTCATTCATCTTTATTCCTCTCCAAAAAAAGGGGCAGCCGCAACCCTCCTCTCTCCTCTTCTCCATCGACGCCGGTGAGACAGAGAGACACCGTCACCCTCTCCGGCGAAACCTCAATTCCTCCTCTCCTCTCCTTGCTTCCTTCTCTTCCCTTTCCTCTCCTCCTCTCGTTTCTCTGTCACCCGGCGATAACAACTTCACCAGCGAGGGAAGCAACGACAACAACAGCCAGGCGAGGCCACAGTGAGCAGCAGCTCTAGCCGGTGATAACAGTCAACCGCCAGCGAGCTCCGAAGCAGTACCACAATAAGGTAGCGGCTCCGGCAAGCCCTGCTCCCTTCTTCTCTCTTATTTCCGGCCAGCAACTCCAGCAAACGAGTAGGGTGAATAATGAAAATGGAGTTTGCTCGGACATCTTTGTTTTGGTTGGTTTTAAAATGGATCTCAACGGATCCGTCTGGGTTCATAATAAGTGTGGGAGTTTGAAGAGTCGCTAGGGGAAAGGATGCTTGGGTGGAGGCTTTATTTTAATTTATTTTAATGTTTAGATTTTTATTGAAGTGTTGGTTTATTTCAGTTTTTTTGTAATAATTTGTAAACTCTAACTCCACAGATATATATGATATAACTTGGGGATCGCCTAAAGGGGGGAAGGAATTTACATGCTATTTGTTTATTTATTTTGTCGTAACTTATCTGTGTTAGAAAACATGCTTATACGATTGTGATCTGTGTGATAATCTGTTTTCTTTTATAAATAGGTTTTAGATTTAACTAAAATAAAAAAACAAAGTTATCATTGCTTGATCACTTGTTTAGTCTTACTCATTTAATATTTAGTCAGATCTTGTTAAATTCTAATTAATTGCCTGCCGCATGTGACCTTCTAGTATGTAGCATTAATAAAATCAATCTCTAATCATTAATTAATTAAATGCATGTTTCTGCAAATCTGGGATTCGTGCCAATAAGATTAACAATTTGGTAGAAATCACGTTTATAGTTTCTTTTGTTGATAGGGATGTTGACTAATTAGAAATCATGCCTAAGGATTAGTTTTATCTTATATGTTATTTGGAATTTAGAAGATCATGCCTATAGGAGCTATGCAATATGTTTGACCTTTCAGCCACCTAGATATCATGTCCATAGGTACTGTTAATTGATATCCATCATGTTTTAAAAATTATGATAAATCTGCAAATATTTTGTCCACTGTTAAGTCATTTTTGCACTGCAATTATGTTTCTGCCACTTGAAATAAATCAGTTAATTACTTCTAGCATGTTATAACCAATAGAATGATTTTATGCATGACTATTTCCTGCATTTAATATCTTTCTTCCACTGTTAAATAATGTGATATTACTATTTATGCTACTTAAAAATAAAGTTAATAAATTTGCTCCTGCATGTTTTTAAAAAAATCATGTCCTAAATAATTAATTGCTGCATCTTTTAAGCTAGCCGCCATTTAAAAAATAAATTTCTGCTTTTATAATCTAATCTACTAATGTTCTAAAAATTCTGCATCTGCATTTGTTTTCCTGCTATATTTTTAAAATCAATTAATAAAATATGCAACCTTCCATATCTTTCTTGCCCTTTAATTTTAACCAGTATTATTATAATGCCCTATTGTATACTTGTATGCCACACACTTCGCATAACACCTTTCACTTTATGTGTGTTTGCTAGCATGCTAAATAACCTAATCTAGAGGCCAACATGAAACTTTACGTGCTACGTGTCGTCCTATTTGTTTTTCTTGGCGTCTAGGGGGCCTAATTAGGAGCCTATATTTTATTTTAGTCTAAAACCTTTCTTAATAGTAGTCTAATGCCTCTTGGACATTAAGTGGGGACGCTAGGCACCTTTTAGGATAAAATTCATGCGGAAGGTGGGGTAGGGGTAGTTAGGCCCTATGGAGACGATGCAAATCGACTCAAACTTAAAACGACAAACATTGGTTTTGTATGTCTGAATGTATAAGCCGACCAAAAAAAAATAAAAAATTCAAGCGCTGATTCGTAAAGTCTGTGGGTTTTCGAAGTGTCCCTTTCCCTTTTCATTCTATGTGTTTTTATAATCATAATTATTTGGGGTAGTTTAATACCAATAAAAAAATTGATTCGCCTATCTGATTGTGTATTTTCTGTCTCCTCGCTTATCTCTTTATTAAGTGACCTTAATTGTTTGTTATTTATTATATCACCTAGTAAGTATGCTTAATTAAATAACAAATAACTGAAGTGACCTTATTTGTTTAATATTATGTTATCACCTAGTTTTGCATACTTAATTAATTAAATAAATAAATAAAGTGACCTTAATTGTTTAATATTATGTTATCACCTAGTTTTGCATTCTTAATTAATTAAATAAATAAATGAAGTGATCTTAATTGTTTAATGTAAGTTATCACCTAGCAAGCATGTCTAAATTAAATAACCAACAAATGAAGCGACCTTAATTGCTACTTGTAACCCCCACATAAATTGCATGAGATATGGTCGGGACCCACATTTGTGGACCTCGAGGGATGCTTAACAACTTTCCCTCGACCCTTACTCGATCTCTAATTTGTTGACCTTAGTTATATTAGTTAGGTAAGATAGGTTTCCTAACGCGCCTTATTTCGTTAGGTTGCGACTCTTCAATCCTAACCCAAACCCAAAAAAGTTGTTAGGTCGTGCATCGAAAACCTGTTTTGCGAAAAACTGGGCGCAACAGAGGTTTTAGTGGCTATACGTCAAGGTACGACCACCCAAGGGGTCCTTGAGGAGGGACCCCAAAAATAGTCCCCAAATCTGCATTTTTAGTGGCCTACATTTGGCCACCTACAACCAATAGGTGGACCCACGCCCAGTAGGTGGGGGTTGTGGGTCAAGTCCGGCCATGTTAAGCCATAGTAATCCACCGACGAAGGACCAGTACGGTCCGTATACCCACCCACGGTCCGTGGGTGGTGGTCTCGAGGGTTGGGGCAATTTTAAATTTTAAGTTTTTAGTTAGGGGTTTGGGGGTTAAGTTAGTAATTAATTAGGGGTTAAGGTAGGTCGGTTAGTTATTTAACCACCTATATAAGATAAGTAGGCCCCTAAACTAAATCATTAACTCATTCATCTAAGAACCCCAATATACTCTCCAAATATCCTCTCTGTAGAAGTGAAGAAGAAGAAGAAGAAGAAGAGAAAAGAGGAGGGCAGCAACCTAGGTCGAAATTCCCCCATTGTTTCAAGCTTGATTAAGGCTTTGAATCAAGGTTTGTTTAGCGTATTAATATATGGTTTGTTCCACCCATATTGGCCCCATAGTTTCCCCCAATTGTGAAGTCAAAAACTGAATTCTAGCTAGGGTTGTGCTTACATTGTGGGTAGGGTTTGGGTATGATTCCAATCTAGTGTATAATACCTAATTATGATTGTATTAGCATTGAATTATGATATTATGATGAATTCATGTGATTTCTATGGTAAACCCTAGTCTAAATTAATGAATGTGATATTTGTGGGTTTATGCCATTAGAGGTGAAATTGAATGTTCATGAGTGATCTTCTTAAATAAATGTCTTGTGTAGTAATTGTTCACGATTATGAATACATGGAAATGAATTGAACTAGACTCTATACTACATGATTGATCTTGACTTTAAAATTTTAAATTGAACCTTTAAGGATGAATTGTGGCTAGAATCACCTAGTAATGAAGAATGTGATTGAATGCCTTATAATCTAGGTTCATAATATGTTTTCATGGTGTGGAGTCATTGAGAATGAAGACTCATAGTTGTGAATGTTGATCACTATGGATTAAGAGTGAAGCTATGATGAATAACTATAGATGCTAAGGCCTTGAGAGTAAAATCTACATGTGAGCACAAGGCTAATGAATATAATTGTAATGAAGGATCTTTACCTACCTAATTCACCTTATGAATCATAGATGGTAGGAAGTGATAGAATCACTTATGTCATGATGATATCCTTGTCTAATGTATAATTTTAGACATGATGTTAGGCATGAAGATGAACTTAACATGAAAGACTTTTCACATAGTAATGGTTCTAAGGTTGAAGGGCTTCTTCTACTAAATTAAACCTAAGGCTAGAGAGCCTTTATACCTAGGTCATGGATGGTGATAGTTGCTCACACATGGTCTAAAAGAGGTATTATCATGGATTGGTTGTCAAGCACAACTTTCCATAAACTTGAGTCAAAGTAGAGACTTAATGATTATCTTGTGGGATTTATGCCTAGCACCGGGTGGATATTGAAATGAGATGGAGGTTCCCACCTAGTTTAGTTTGGGCTTTCATGGAGGTTCCCACATAGTTTAGTTTGGGCTTCCCACATGGGATCTCTCATCTAGAAGAATATGGATTTCCCCAAATTTGTTTCATGAGATGGAAGCCTCACCTAGTGGAGTTTGGGTTTCTAATAGCAATCTCTGTATCCCATAACTACATGCCCCATAGGAAAGTTAGCTAGTGGATCCTACTAAGCTAACAAACCGGTCCTACCTTAGGCAAGTGGACCAACCCTTGATGGTGTGGGTAACACCATGAGAGATCATGTGATAGCTCATATTTTCTCATGTCGGTTAAGGCTATATCCCAATTAAACAAGATTAGTAATGAACTAAGATTGTGCTCAATGTAGCTTCTCCTAGAGTTCAAACCTCATGGGCTAAGATTGTGCATAATGTAGCATCTCCTAGAGCCCAACGCAAGTAATGGTCTAAGATTCTGCTTGAAGGAGCATCTCCTAGAGATCAAACTTAATGAACTAAGATTGTGCTTTAAGTAGAATCTCCTAGAGCTCAACCCTAGTGAACTAAGATTGTGCTTTAAGTAGCATCTCCAAGAGTTCAAACATGATGAACTAAGATGTACTTAGTGTAGTATATCCTACGGTTCAAAATATGGAGGAACTAAGGTAAGCTTGGTAAAGTACCTCATAATGTTCAAGAGTATAAATGGACTTAGTTATGCTTAAGTAGTGCCTCATAGAGTCATGATGATAATGAACCTAGACATGCTAAAAGACGTATCTCATAAGGTCCAACCTTATAATGAACTAAGATTATGCGTTAAGTAGCATCTCCAAGAGTTCAAGTTTAATGAACTTAGATTATGCTTTAAGTAGCATCTTCAAGGGTTCAAGCATCATGAACTAGGATGTACCTAGTATAGTATTTCTTAGCGTTCAAAACAAGAAAGAACTAAGATAGACTTAGTAAAGTGTCTCCTAGAGTTCCCTTGCTTTAAAAAGAGGGCTAGTGCCTAATTAAGAAACATGAGTATGATGACCTAAAGAAGTACTTAGTACGGGTAGTAGTATGGGATGCTACTTATGCATTGCACAAGTATGACTAAAGGTTACCTAATGAGTGTTGTCTTACATGAGTTATGCTTGATGGATTGTTGCTATAGATGCCTTCCAAGATATGAATGACTAAAGGTGATAGTTCCCTTGTCTACATGAAGTAAGCCAATAGTGATACCAAAGGATGGTGAATATGACTAGGATGGCTTCAAGGTAATGCTTAGTGTGAAGGGTATTATGGGATGCCTTTCATGCCTTGCATAAGTGTGCCTTGAGGTTACTTAGAAGTGTGGTGCCCTTATGGTAGAAAGGCTTAAGACTTAACCATGCATATAGACTTGGCTAAAATAAACTCATTCTTATTCTTCTCTCTTGTTCCTTCAATTTTATCCATGTGCTCCTCTTATTAAGATGACCAAAAAGGGATACTTGGCTTGGGTAGTATTATGGGATGCTATTCTTGATTTGAACATGTATGCTTTTGAGGTTACTTGAAAATGGTGCTATTATGGTATAGATGACTAAGAGTCAATTATGCTTATATGATTATGACTTATCTCCTATGCTCATTAAGTATGTCTTATGTTGACTTATGTTTATATGATGCTTATGTTGGAGATCATTCTATGACTATGATGATTATGTTATGACTATGTTATCGTCTCTTATGCTTATGTCTTATGTTGACTAACCATTTTGAGATGCTCTTATGATGTTGTGATAGATTTCATACTTGGTACATTTTGTACTAACGCATATTGCCTACATTCTTATCAAATGTAGGATTTTGGAGATTGAGTTCCTTGAAGGCTAGGTTTCCAAGCATCAAGAAGAGTTGAAGAATTGGTGAGTCCTCATATCTTCGAGGACTAACCTATATTTCCTTTATGTCTTTTATTTCATGTTGAGACTATTGTATGGGATGTGTCCCAAGATTTTATTCTAAAAAGTTGTATTAGATTGTTTGAGTATAGAAAGACTTCCGCTTGATTTTATAAAAAATGACTACGATTGTAAAAGTTTTAAATTTTCCCGTATTTTCTATTATCTTATGTTCAGGATATGCTAAGTGCTTGTATGCGACCCCTTCGGGATCAAGTATGCCATGTTACGTCTAGGGGTTACCCCTGGGTCGTGACAGTCAGTTATTTCAAATATATACATACATGCCTTAGTTTACGAAGGTCACATTATTAGTCATAATTGTTACATTCTCAGAATTTGCATGTCAGCAATTGAGCTATACAGTACTTCAGTATTTCAGTAATAACATTGCTTATTTTACATTCTACTTGAGAGAATCTTAATACCGAGTGGACTAGGGTTAGTCACCCTGAAGTCCTAGAATTACGTGTCCCGTAAGTTGTAAGTCCCCTCCGTAGGCATCATTTTAGTGATCACGCCAGCATGCCTCTATACCTCTGGCAGGGTATATTGGGTCTTCTCGATGGGGCGTATACATCGGACTCCACATTTAGCTCATGTGATTTTATTGTGGTTATTAGTAGCTCCCACAATTTAGTCAGACTTTATTGCATTGACCATTTATCAGTACATTCAGTATTCAGTCTTAGCATGTTATAAACTTGGTCATTGCATTCAGTTAGTTCAGTATTCAACATCTATATCATGTTCAGATTATATTAATACTTTATTGCTTTATTCAGTTATATGTTATTTCAGCTTTACTCTATCATTCATGCTTAGTACCTTTCAAGTACTGACGTATACTCTGCGCTACCTCTTCTCGTGATGTAGGTTCAGGTCCTCAGCAGTCAGATCACGCACAGATCGGTTCTCGATCTTCAGTCCAGCAGTAGTAGTGGTGAGTCCTCATTCTTTGAGGACTAATGACTTGATTATTTTATCGCTTTTAACTTTAGTTTCAGTTTTTCTAGATCTAGCTAGGGCATGTCCCAACATTTCTAGTCCGTATAGGCTTTATTTTAGACATAGTTAGTTTCAGCTTTAGTCGTAGAGTTTGACTTTTCTATTTTAGTCAAACTCTCAGTTTGTCTTATATTCAGACAGTATATTGGTATTCCCCATCATTTCATTTTAGATTTTCATATGATTTAGCTTCCGCACAATTTTAAATGCTTATTTTATCTTTAGTATGCTTATGATTATGCTAGCAGGGTTAGCTTGGGGTCACTCGTGATCCTAGGTCCCGTGTTGCATCCAGGGGGTAGCCTCGGGGCGTGACAAACTTTGTATTAGAGCATTAGGTTTAACATTCCTAGGATGTCTAAAAAGCCGCACTAAGTAGAGTCTTTTTCATGGGTGTGAAGTGCACCACATCTAATGAAAAGGAGGCCACTAAGTGTTTTAGAAAAATCTTCAACTTCTTTGTTACTCTTATCGTGCGTAAGGTATGATCTAATTGCTCGTGCTAATCCTTCATTATGCGCTTTCAGATCATGCCTCCTCATTGAGCTTACGCAAGGAATGCGAATGTTAGGAATGCAAACACAACTCCTCAAGTCCCAGATCAGGAAGTTTCGAATGCTGAACTTTGGAATGATATCCAATTGTTGGCTCAGAGTGTGACCATCTAGAACAACCAGCAGACTCCAATTCTGGAAAATGCTAATGTTGGGTCAGCAACAGGTAGAATTTGAGATTTTGTTAGTATGAATCCGCCTGAGTTTTTAGGGTCGCAAGTTGGTGAGGATCCCCAAAACTTCATTGATGAGGTCAAGAAGATCTTTAGAGTGATGCAGGTAACTGGAAATGATCGGGTTGAGTTGGCATTCTATCAACTGAGGATGTGGCTCATATCTGGTATACGTAGTGGAAAGAGAACAAGGGTACATATGCAACTCCTATCACTTCTTATTGCATTAGTGAGACTTTTTTGGACAATTTCTTCCCAAGAGAGTTAAGGGAGGCAAAGGCCTAGGAGTTTATGAATTTGAGGCAGGGTTTTATGATGGTCCAAGAGTATGGACTCAAGTTCACCCAACTCGTCATGTATGCTCCTCACATGGTTGCTGACTCCAGGGCTCAAATGCACAAGTTCATGTATGGGGTACCCGATCTTGTAAAAATAGAGTGTATGAATGATATGTTGCTCGAAAATATGAACATCTCTAGGCTCATGACTCATGCTCAGCATGTTGGGGGTGATAACTACAACAAATGTGATATTTAGCTACGAAATTATTAGGTACGATACTAAATTTGTCACTAATTATTCACTTTTTGTGACAAAAATTAAATTTCGTGTTTAAATGTATGAGCAAAATACTTTTAGTGACGAAACATACAATTTCGTAGCAAAGTTTCAACGACAACTTATTTTGTCACTAATAAAGCATCCAATTTGTGATAAATTATTATTTGTCTCTGATGAGTTATAATTTTGGACACGAATAAATTTTGTCACTAAAAATAAGTTATTGCAATAGAGACAAATTATAATTTGTAGTCAAATGTTGTAAGCTTTAGCCACAAAATTTATATTTAATTGCTATCTAAATTTTTGTCACTACTAATATAATCAATTAGCGACAAACATTTTCTTGTCTCTAATCAACTTGTGACAACATAGTTTTGTCACATAATATGCAATATTTTAAATAGCAAAAATTTAAAATTGCAGCTGAATAATTTAATTATTTTCTATTTTTTTTTTAGCTAAATATAAAATAATATTTGATTAGGCTTATTATTTACAATTGCAAGTAGCAATTGACGAATATTTCTTTAAAGCGTTCTCTATAGGTAACAACAAAAGAAAACTATAGAATGATAAAATG
>JAJOOS010042354.1:0-12614 GCA_029582725.1 Solanum chiquidenum | reverse complement strand
CACAAAACCCCCCCTTTTAATTAATTGTTGTTTTCTTGGAAATACTTTGACTAATTGGATATAATCGTGGGTTAAAGTAAAGTCTAAACCATTTTCCTTGTGGGATCGACCCCAACCTACAAGTTGGGTTCTTTACTTGATAACATCGCTTACGCTTCTTTAAAGAGGTGTAATTTGAGCGTATCAGGTTCGCTCTGGGACCAACAATGGTTCTCGAGTGCCGGCCATGTCCAGGGTGTAGGCTCGGGTCATGAGAGCATTGTAACTTGCATTTTAAGCTCGTGCGTTAATGAGCATCATTTTACCTCAAGGGTAGTACCTCTTCAGGAATGTTACATCAAAGAGCTTGTAAGAACCATTTGAATATGCTTCTTGTACGACATATGATCCATCACACTTTGAGGTAGATTTTCCCTAGACTTGTGCGAAGTAACGATGGGCCTTTTTACTGCAAGGACTTGGTCTCCAACTTGAAAGCACCTCAAGCGAACCTTCTTGGTAAAAGCACGGGATAGACGAGCTTGATAACATTCAAGGTTTTTTTGAGCTACTAGTCTATTTTCATCAAGTGCTTCTAACTCTGCAAGACGTAGTTGAGCATTTTCTTCTTCAGTAAGCCCTTCTTGAATAACAAGTCTTAAGCAAGGTACTTGATGCTCGAGTGGCAGGACTGCTTTTAATCCAAAAACAAGTGAGTATGGTGTTGCTTGAGTTGGTGTGCGATATGTTGTCCTACATGCCCACAAAGCTTCTTCCATTCTTTCATGTCAATCTCGTTTGGACTTGGAGACAACTTTTTTAGGAGGTTGCATAGAGTTTTATTAAATGCTTCAGCAAGGCCATTGGCGGTAGCATGATACATAGAATATTTACGCTACTTGAAGCCAAAGAGATCACAAATTTTGTTCATTAACTTGTTATCAAATGGCTTGCCATTGTCCTTTATTATGTAGCGAGGGATGCCAAAGCGATAGATGATATTTACTCGGATAAAATTTGCAACATTATCTTTCTTCACTTCTTTAAGAGCGACAACTTTAGCACATTTTGAGAAGTAATCTGTTGGAGCCAAGATGTACAAGTGTCTACCAAAAGTTTTTGGTAGTGGTCCCACAACATCCAATCCCCAAGCATCAAATGGCCAAGATTCAATAGTTGGGTGTAATACTTCAGGCGACTGATGTATGAAATTTGCATGAAATTGTCAAGCATTGCACCTTTGAGCATAATCTAACCAATCCTTCACCATGGTTGGCTAATAATACCCCATCCTCTTTATGTGAAAGTGGAGCTTCGGTCTAGATTGATGTGATCCACATACTCCCGAGTGTGCTTCTTGTAAAGCTTAGATCACTTCTTCCTCTCCCAAACATCATAAGAGTACTCCCTCAAATGATCTTCTATATAATGTGTCCTTGTAGTAAAGGAAACGAGGTGCACGATGAAAAATGTCAGTCCTTCTCGTTTGATTTTCTGGAAGTATCCCATAACACATGTAGTCAATAATGGGTTGTCTCCAATCTTCCTTCGCGGCTTCAAAAATGGTGATGAGATGCTCAAGCTCATTTTCTATATATTCTTCCTCATTTGGTGGTGGTACTATCCATTTTTGACAAATAGTCACTTGCGTCTGATCAGGAAAGGTTAGCGTTGAAGCTAGGGCAGCCAATGAATCAACTTTCTTATTTTGCGTTCTACACACATGTTGAAGGGTTACATATCCAAGCCATCCTATCAACTTTTGAGCATAATCATGATAAGGGCGCAATTCAGGCTTGTTCACTTCATAACTTCCCAAGAGTTGATTGATCACCAATTGAGAGTCACCAAAGACTTGTAAGTGTAATTGCTTCATGTTGACGACCATTTCAAGTCCAAGTATCAACGCTTGGTATTCAATCACATTATTGGAGCACGTTGATTCAAAGTAAAGGAGAATGGTAGAATCTCTTCTTGTGAAGTGATGAACACCATGCCAGCGCCAGCTCCACCACGATGTGTAACCCCATCAAAGTAAATTTTCCAAGGAGTTTGAATTTCAATAGACATCGCATCTTCATCAGAAAGCTCATCAGTTGACTCCATATCATCTGGTATCGGATGGTCTGTCAAGAAATCCATTAATGCTTGTCCCTTCACAGCATTCTAAGAGATGTACACAATCTCAAACTGTTGGAATTGGAGGTACCATCTTGCTAGTCGGTTACTAAGGACATGTTTCTACATAACAAACTTGATGGGATTTTCTCTAGAAATAAGGCGAACAACCTGAGGTTGAAAATATGCTTCATATTTTCAATTGAGAAGACAAGTGCCAAGCATAACTTTTCAATTGGCGAATAGTTCAGCTCATTTGACGTCATCATTCTACTTAAGTAATAAAGAGAGTTTTCTTTTGCCTTCACTATTCTCTTGAGCTAGCATGGCTCCTACAGACCTTTCTTGTGCCGCAATGTAGAGTATCAATGGCTTTCCAGGTATAAGGGCTGCCAAAACTAGAGGTTTCACTAGATATGATTTGATACTTTTAAAGGCATCGCTACATGTTTGGTCCCAATTAAAAGGAGCACCTTTCTTCATAAGATAACCGAATGGTTGACATCTTCCCGCTAGCTTTGAGATGAATCTCTTCAAGTAGGCTAGCTTTCCTTAGAGATTTTTTAACTCATGAATATTTTGAGGTTCGGGCATCTTCGAAATTGCATCAACTTTGGCTTGATTAATTTCAATTACTTGATGTCTCACAATGAATCCAAGGAACTTGCCCGAAGTAACCCCGAAGGCACATTTCTGTGGATTCATGCTTAGTTGATATCTTTGGAGCAACTCAAACACCATTCTTAAGTCTTTCAAATGATCACCCATCTTTCGCGACTTTACCACAAAGTCAACAACATATCATTCAATATTTTAATGGAGTAAGTCATCAAATATATTTTGCATAGCCCTTTGATATGTGGCACCAACATTCTTTAAACCAAGTGGCATCACTTTGTAGCTATAAATACCCTTAGGTGTGTGATTTGCGGTGAGTTCTTCATCTTTTGGTGCCATGCGGATTTGATTATACCGGAAGAACCATTCATGAAACACATCGCCTCATAACCAGTGGTGGCATTAATCTTCAGCTCTGGAATGGGAAGAGGGAACTCATCTTTTGGGCATGCATTATTGAGATCTTTAAAGTCAACACAAACTCGAATTTGATCATTCTTCTTCCTCATAGGAACAATACTTGAAATCCATGTAGGATATATGACCTCACGAATAAAGCCTACCTCAATGAGTTTGTTAACTTCATTTTCTTTCAATGGAACCAAGTCTCGCCTAAAACGTCTCTGAGCTTGCTTAATAGGATGAGAACCATTTTTGACTGCCAACTGATGGACTTCTACTTTAGGATTCAAGCTAGGCATTTCTTTATATCTCCAAGCGAAGACATCCCGATATTTTTTAAGTATATTCATATAAGAAATTTCTTCATCAACATTTAGAAAGGCACTCAAGTAAGTTGGCATTGGGTCTTCATTAGTGCCAAGGTTAAATTCCTTTAAAGGATATATTGTGGTCTTCACTCCTTCTTCAAGTTCTGGTGGAGCATCTCCACCATCTTTCTCTTCTAGAGGGTCATTGTCATTTACAGTATGATAAAAACTTACAATATTTTCCAACTCTTCATCGATCTTCATTTTAGGCAAGGCATCGTTGTAACATGATATGAGGACCTTACACTTTCTTCATGTTCCTCACACTCCTTGGTGTAAACTACAATATGAGCTTTTTCCTTGAGTTCCTCTTTATAGGAAACCGTAAGTTCCACACGTCAGCTCACTCTAGAAGGAATCAAACTTTTGAAATCCTTTTGGATAATAAGTGAAGCAAGCGTTGTCACTTTTAGATAACTTATCAGATTCTTGTTATTCTTATTCTTCAATGAACCCAAACACAGAAGTTCTTGCAGTCGATCAAAGACATAAGGCTTTTGTTGGGAGTAGTGACATCATTTTCAAAAGTTATACAATTATTGCTTGCCCTTTTTATGGAAATGCGAATAGGAGACGGTTGGCTATAGCCTAGGCCTTCACGTGCTTGCCTAGTTGTATCTTCTAATGGGAGTTTCCCTAACATTAATGGCTCATTAGGGTTGTATCCAGCCTTTACAAATAACTTGTAAGCATTGGGATCAAAATCTTCTCTTATGCATTTTGTAGGGAGTGCCACATCTCGCACTTGATTTTGAGCGATTGACTTTTCTGGCAGTGTTGAAGACAAGTTTATTGCATCGACCCATTTGAGAGGAAGAGTTAGCCCTCTCAATGCATTTTATTGAAGGTTAGATGATTGACCTTCTTCTTTTTTTACTTTTGGAACATAGCGAAGCCCGAAAGTCAGCTTCTTCTTTGAAGACAAGATCTTCCCTTTATTAAGAATGAGACAAAGTTCTTTAATGTCAACTTCTACTTTTCCAACAGCCATATCAATTCTTTTGTTTGTGATATTATTGGACTTGATTGATTTGACATCATTAGATTTTGTCCCTTAAACAACATAATCCTTCAAAAAGAATTTTGCATCGGCATAGTGTGTCTCAACTTCGGTGAAAGGATTATCATCTGCAACTCTATTCCTTTCAATCCCGCATTCAAGATACTTCAAACATTGATAGTAAGAAGATGAAACAATTCTACTCTGATGTACCCAAGGCATGCCAAGTAATATATTGTATAAAGTTTTTGTGTCTATCACATGTATCCATGCGCTTGATCCCAAATCTTCCATGTGGATTTCTAATTTAATAGAGCCTATGGACCTCTGTCCCCCTTGATTAAATCTTTGTATCAACAAATGACTTTCACTAAGTTCTTCAGTCGTGATGCCGAGTTCCTTCAATGTAAGGATATGTAGAATGTTGACTCCAGATCCTTCATCTATTAGGATTCTATTTATATTCTTTTCTACCACATGACCCACCATATACAAATGACGATTGTGTAGTATTTCACCAAATAGAAGATCATTATCTGTAAATGTGTTTTTGTATCACATACATGTGCTTCTTGGGAAGTAGGTTCAATAGGTTTGTGAGAAGATGAAGAATACATTATTAACGAGATTTCCCTTGTTGCTTTTTATTCGTCACTAGGGGACAGTTTTGGTGAGGATTCACTCGTTGTTCGTTATTTGTCAGTAGAAGGCACCTTCATTGTTTCATCTTTATAAGCATTGAAATATGATGTCTTGACATTGTCTTGAGTTGACTTTGTGCAAAACGAACTTGGCAAAAATTCCTCTAGAGTCATAGGATGCCGAGGTTTCTGGTAGTGATGCACTTCTACCTTTGCCCTCTTTGGGTGCTTGATTGATTTCTGCTTCTCCAATTTCTTCACCATTTTCCTTCTAATTGGTTGCACAGATGATTCTTTTCGTAAGCTTGACTTGTGGCGTCTTTGCCTAGTCACAAGAATCCAGCCTTCATCACCATATGTATCAATTTCTTTCTCCAATGACTATTCTTCATGCTTTACAGAGATATATATTTGATATATATGATAGAGATCTGGTTAGAACTAGCCTTCTCATCATCAAGGATAATTTTCTTTTCATTAACCAATCACATCACTCTATCCTTGAAAACAAAATATTTTTCAAGAGGATAAGTCACAAGTCTATGCTACTTGCAATAATTTGGGTCATCAGTTTTTTCGGCTTCATCAAGTCTCTTCATTTCTGGCAACTCAATGAGTTTTAACTGGAGCAACTTATAAAAAATCTCAAAAACATCAAAATCCAAGAAGGGATATTTTTCTCCTTGCATCTCCCCAAATGTCGACTTTTGATTTGAACGAGCTTGGAAAGTCGCTCTCATATTTTGCTTTATACCCTCATTCGTAGTTAACTTTGTAGGCGACGCATTAACATTCATGGATTTTTTGTTGTCATTTTGGGCACAAATTTGTTCCATCTCTTAGGTTCCTGCTTGTCTCTTCCTTTGCGAGGATCATGGACAACGTCATATCTTTCTGGCAGAGGACATGCTCAACTCGATATCATGAATGCGAGTAGCTAGATCTTCGAAGGTTTTTGGTTTTATTCCTTGTAAGCTGTACAGAAGCTCCCAGTGCATTCCTTAGATACACATTTCTATTGCAGAAGCTTCACTAAGTCTATCCTTGAAATTTAGGCTCACGTTCTTCCATCGATTTATGAAATCTATAACCAGTTCATCCTTTCTTTGGCGAGTATTGGTGAGTTCTACCATGCTCACTATACGCCTCACGCTATAGAAGCGATTGAGAAATTTAGGCTCTAGTTGCTCCCAACTATCAATAGAATTGGGCTCAAGATCAGTGTACCAATCAAATACATTTCCTTTTAGAGAGCGGACAAATTGCTTGACAAGATGGTCTCCATATGTTTCAACATTATTACATGTCTCCACAAAGTGTGCAACATGTTGCTTCAGATTTTCTTTACCCTCAAATTGTTGAAATATGAGAGGTTGATAACCAACATGCATTTTAAAGTTATCAATTCTTGCAGTGTATGGCTTGGCATATATATGAGAATACTTGGTGGAGACCTCATACTTATCTTTGATTTTGCCTTCAATAAACTCCTTCAAGTGATCGAATGGGATCATTCCTTTAGAAGAAACTGGCATCTCATTAACAAGCGGTGCTTACTTCGCAGGATCTCCGATCTCTTGAACTTCAACACCCTTTCCAGGCGTATGGCTCGCTTCTCCATCTAAGAGTCCTTCCATCCTATCTATCAACTTATCAATTTGAGACTCTTGGTGTTGTACATGCTTTATTAATCCTTCAACCAACTTCCTCAGATTTGTAAGTTGTTCCTCAAGGGAAGAAGCAGTAGTCACCATTGTTTGCATGATCATTGGAGATGTATGAGAGAAGCGTGAATTGTCGCATAAGTTGATCTTCAGCGGTCTCACGTTATGCGATGCATGTGGAGATGATTTGCTGATTGAATCATAGTTCTTTCTAGTGTCAGAGTTCTTAGAACCAGATTGCTCAAGAGAGCCAATGTCTTCTTGATCTTTTCAGCAACACTGCTTTCTCCTTCTAAAGCATTTGTGGATACACATGCTCCTTTTGGAGTTGAATACCCAAAAATAGGAGTTGATGTGGATGACACTTGAAGTGTTTGTTGTCCTAGGGTAGCAGCCTTGCTCCTCGTAACAACTCCAAAACTTCAAAAGGTAACACCTAGAACTCCTTCAACTTTAGTAGATTTTGAGCTAGTGACCTTAAAGGCAGTTGATTGAGAGTTAACCTTCTTGGAAGTCATCTCGATATTCTTTGATGCTTGATAAGTTGAGATGAGAGGTAGAGATCGTCCCACTGGGCGTGCCAGAATTTGTAAATAATAAAATTTGCATCGAGATAATAATAATCAAGAATGGAAAATTATCAAAATAATCGTTTTATTGATTTAAAGTGTGAGTGTTACAACCTCTATGATTCCTGTTAATTCGCTTTTCTGGATATAATTCAAGGGCTCTGGAGCTTGATCTTGAATTTTTATTGAACTTGAACTTGATCTTGATCTTGAACTTGAACTTTATCTTGATCTTGAACTTGAACTTTATCTTAATCTTGACTTCTAGTGATTTCAAGGGCTTCAAGTTTGATCTTTAATCTAGTAGTCTTGATCTTGATCGTTCTTGAACTTGAAATTTATCTTGATCTTGACTTGTAGTTGAAATCCAAGAGCTTTGACATTGATCTTGAATCCGACGGTCTTGATTTTGATCGTTCTTGAACTTGAACTTTATGTTGATCTTGACTACTAGTTGAATCCAAGGGCTTCGAGCTTGATCTTGAATCCGGCGGTCTTGATCGTTCTTGAACTTGAAATTTATCTTGATCTTAACTTCTAGTTGAATCCAAGGGCTTCGAGCTTGATCTTAAATCCGGCGGTCTTTATATTGATCGTTCTTGAACTTGAACTTTATCTTGATCTTGACTTCTAGTTGAATCCAAGGGCTTCGATCTTGATCTTGAATCCGGTGGTCTTGATCTTGATCGTTCTTGAACTTGAACGCTTGAAATCTTGAATTTTTTAACTTGTAGAGAAATCTGTGAGCTTTGATCCACGAGATTTCTCTAGCTTCTTGTTAGAATTCTTGAACTTGTAGAGAAATCTGTGGCTTTTAATCCACGAGTTTTCTCAAGCTTCTTGTTATAATTCTTGGTTCCTTTTCTGAATTATGAGGACCCCCATTTATAGTTTTAGAATAGAAGAGTTGTTGTAGGAATAGGATTCCCTTCGGCCAATTAGATTTAAATGACATGACATATGGGCTTTATGGAGTGGACTTTAATTAAATTCATATTTCTTAGATTTAAATAATTAACTCAATTATATTAATCTATAATACTTATTTGGACTAATATATTCATGAATTTAATATAATCTGAATCATTTTATAAATGTATATGTAATAAATTTTAAATGATTACAATATGATAAAACTTGAAGGGTGTGTTTGGTACGAAGGAGAACATTTTATGTAAAATGTTTTCCAATTAGCCTATGTTTGGTTGGCTTAAATGTTTTGGATTTTTTTTTTTTAAAATCAACTCATTTTCCTCAAATTTAAAGAAGTGACTTCCCTTCAAAAATTAAGGAAAACGTTTTCAAAACTCTACTTCATCCTTCAATATTTTTTTTCTTACCCTACCCCGTACGCCGTACCCGACCCTCCTAATCCAAAGAAAAATTAAATTTTTAAAATTATTTCAAATATGTCATCAAACTTTCAGAAAATGTTCATCTATGTCATCCGTTAAAAAATTGGCTCATCTATGCCATTGTTGTTAAAGAAAAGGCTCACCCATACCATTTTTTAGCTCCGGTTTTGCAAAACTATTTTTTATATCCCTAACAACTTTTAACACTTTTCAATTGGAGTTTTTGGATCAAATGTATTCTTTTTGCTTCTTCTTCCTTAAGAACAACAACACATAAAGAACATTGATAATTCTCGAATTTTCAACATCTTCAATTCATCACGAAATCACCCATTTGGTCATAGATTTTCCAAGTAAAATGTGTGGGGAAATTTGGCAAATAGTGTTTATCCATACAATTTGTCATCATTTGGAAAATATTTTTGGCAAATAACCCAAATTCCCAAATACTGAAAAAAACTCGTATTTGGGTCAAATCTCATTATTTGGGATCTTTTAAAATTGAAATTTTACACCAAAATTTTATCTTTTACAAAAACGTCCTCTATAGTAGTTGTTTGTGTTGTATAACATAATTTTTTACGTAAACATCAACGCAGTGATGAAATATTTAGCGAATATGAAAGTGATCATATGATTGATTAAAATGATGAACAATCGGCTCAAGGTAACAAATTCATGTGCTTTGTCTACTTCACGATGTAAGGAATGATGCTTGTTGCACTCACTCTGAACTACCATATTGCTCTAGTATCATGGACACTACTTGTTATTTGCTGCAACGAGGATCCAATTGACTTGTAATACAAACCTATGGTTAGTTTTGATAGTTTTTAAAACTTATGGGTATAAATCATAATTCCTAAAAGAGTGGAATATGTTTCCCAAATATTATGGCCAAACACATGGTGAAATTTTACCCAAATTTTAACCCAAATAACATTTACCAAAAATATTTGGAAATCTATGGCCAAAACACTAGCTTTTAGTTTTCCTAACTATTCTAGTTGATTCCTCAGTGAGTATCAAATAAATTGTATAATATGAAAGAAGAAAAAATAAAATATGTATCTCAGTGAATATCAACTTTTTAAAAAGAAATAATTGAAGATGATGAGTATGATACCTATATAACTACTTCAACAAAAAAAAAGCTGTAAATTAGAAGGCCACATCCATTAGTTATTATATTCAACTTTAAATTTTTTTGACTAAATTGGCCAAAATAAAGTAGTGTGCCAACAAAAGTTTTTGAATGTTCCTTACGTCCCATAAACTTAGGAAATTAAATTACATTAATATAAGGGAAGTAAATAATATTTTGAGAAAATAGTGAAAGATAGGATTACGTAAGCGTACTCTTATAATTAGGATTCAGAATTTTTTTACAATTAGGATTGAATTCATAAAATAGGGATACGTGACAGACCAGATCTACCCATGGATAATGTAGGCTAGTTATTTAGAATTTATATTATAGGCAATAATTAATGTCATTAAAATTAAAGAGAAAAAAGGTGAAAAGATGATTTTGTCTAAAGCGAAGTCTTTTAATAAAGGGCAAGAAGTTCAAACAACGTTATTAAGGATCTTGATTCTTTTAATATAGTATAGATAGATGAAATCGGGACCAAAGTTTTTGTAATGACCTGGAACGCCATTTTTGGAAATTTTCATAAATTTATTATTTTAACCCTAAATCGACTCTGAGTCTTTTCTAATTGAGTTTTGAAAGTTGGCATGTACACGTGACTACCAGGTTTTTGGGTGTTAGTAGACTGAAGAAATTTTTTCTGCTTTTATCTTGTTCTTGCTTTATCTTTTCGCTTTTATTTCATTTTGTTGGGTTGAGGTTGACTTGTCTTGGTGGGAATAAATAAGTACCACCACATCCATTTTTGGATCATGAAAAAAGGTATCAGAGCCCCAGGTCCATAGGTCTCACATGTATACAAGCCAAGTCTAAGTAGAGTCCTAAGGATCAATACATAGACGTCTAAGCTTATCCTTGAGAGGATATAAAGACTGTTGGGATACTTTCTTTGTTCTCTCTTTCTTATCATGACCTTCGTTTGTACTGAGTTGCCGCATGTGGTTTTGACAGATGCTGAGGATCAGAGCTTCTATTTCCTGGTAGAGGGTAGGCAGTACCTGAGGCGGTTGTTCAAACCCCAGCTAGGGATAGAGTTAGGGCCCGAGCTAGAGGTCGTGCTCGTGGAGTAACATCGGTTAGAATCCGTGCTTATGGAGCAGCACCAGCTAGATGTAAAGTTAGAGAAGTTTCACCTAAGCTAGAGGTTGAGCTTGCTGAGGACCAGGTTCCTCCCAAGTTTGGAGCTCCTTTGTTTTAGGAGACTTTGTTGAGGATGTTGGGTATGCTAGAAAACTTTTCACTTCGGGTGGTGCGACAGGTACACTACATGGTACTCAGACTAGATTAAGGGCGTAGACTCCAAGTCAGAAACAGACTCCGAATATTCAGGATCAGGTGGGTCAACCACTAGTGGTTTCAGCAATGACTGTGAGTGTTCAGATTGCTCCTGAGGTTATTCTGATGACAACTGAGCAGTAGTGTTACAAGATATTTCTCAGAAGATGAAACCACCATAGTTTCAGGGAGGTAAGAGTAAGGCTGCTCATGAGTTCTTGATTTTTTTCCATGAGATGCATGAGGTAGTGGGTATGGTGGATGCTTGTGGCGTCAGATTTGTTGCACTCAGTTTTTTGGACGCGCAAGAGAGTGGTGGAGGACTTCTATGAGGTCCAGACCAGTTGGATCTCCCCTGGTAAAGTGGGATGTGTTTCTCTAGTGCTTTCTATGACAATTTCATTCTTTGGATGTCACGACCGAGGGGTAACCCCTAGATGTAACACAGCGTATGAAATCCCCAAGGACTCCACACAAGACTCTTAGTTCTCATAACATAAGTAAATATAATAATGAAAGAAAACACATTTCAAGTCTAAAAAGTTTTTCATAAACGAAAGAGGAAGTCTAGACACTTTGTCTCAATGTAGCCATCTATTAAAATCTTGAATGAAATAGGGCCTAGCCCATACAACATGCTTAAAAGGGAAAGTACATGAAAGAAACTAAAACAAATGAAGTCCGTCCTCAAACCATAAGGACTCACCAAGCTCGGGAACACAATCAAATCCAAGCTCTAGCCACGAGAATTACCACCTTGAGAACCAGACCCTACATTTGGAAAAAATGTAGGTAAAAGTAGGCGTTAGTACAAAAATGCACTAAGTATGATAGCCATGCATAAAAATACTTAAAATATGTTAAAAGGGACATTTCATTTCAAAGCATGCACTTTACCAAGTTTAAACTTTATCATGGAGATAGTTTGAAAACATAACTCAAAACATCATCTTGAATGCAATATAGCCTTATCTTGAAATCATTTTAACACTTACGGGATACTTCTTTAAGCATGCCTTAGTTCATGATTACTTTGAACACTATGAGATGCTTCTTTAAGCAAGCCTTAGTCTAATATTAAACTTCTTGTTATTGTGGGAAATAATCCTTAACCGACATGAGACCATGTGAGCTTAACATGGAATCCGGTGACTCTCTCACCGAAAAGGGGTGGTCTACTTGCCTAAGGCAGAACCGGTAAATCTTAGCTTAGGTGGATCCACTAGCTAAATAAGCTATGAGGGCACATAGTTTATGGGATAAGGAGATTGTTATTAGAAACCCGACCTTACTACGGGGGAGCTTCCATCTCAAGAGATTGCTTCTAGAAACCCAGCCTTACTACGGGAGAGCTTCCATCTCATACAATATCTACTCGGTGCTAAGCATTAAATTCCCATAAAGTAGTTATTAAGTCTTGACTTAACTCCATTACTCATGGAAGGGCACCCTTGGCCTACCTATTCAAGATA
>JAJOOS010042353.1:0-12194 GCA_029582725.1 Solanum chiquidenum | reverse complement strand
CTATTTTAATTGATAAAATGATATTAAGAAAGAAAGAAAAAAATTCCTATAGTTTATTAGTTAAAGTGATTCAAAAAGAAATAAAATAAGAATAAGGTTCTTTAAAAGTTATATTTTAATTTAGAATATGATGTGTTTTTAAAAAGAAAGGAAGAATATATTTATTCAAAAGAAAAATATTTAACCCACTTTGTAACAATAGGGGCATTTCTGAACCAAACTATATCAGTAGAGATATTTTTAGTCGAAACTATTATCTGTAAGGACATTTTTAAACCAAATTATTATTGAAAGACATTTTTGTTCAATTTCACATAGTTTAAGAATATTTTTGACCATTTTAGTTTATTTAATTTGAAAATTTTAGAAACTTACCTTCAAATTTACTTGTGATCAAGCTTTTACTGTGGTTTGGGATATTATTTTTTGGATTGGGATTACCTACAATCTTTTTTCCTCTAGTTTTTTTCAATGGGCTTGTGTAACACCTCGAAAGTGTAAAAGTGATTTGGAAGTGGGAAAGTGTTGAAGTTGTTGATGCAACTGGTTCCACGAACCTCTATACGAACAATAGAATGTCTTACGGGCCATGGGAAGCCATTCGAAGTTTGTGATCTTCAGGATTTTGGGTTTCAGTATATTGGATGTACTATCGATCAGAACATGCTGGTGGCTCTTGGATTCAAGTTTTAGGACACTTGGAATTTCAGCATCATAGTTCCACGGTTGGTCCCTATGGTCCGTACAAGGGAGTACGACCCGTGGAAGCTGGCTCGTGGTTGGATATAAAAAAGTTAGGGTTTCAGTATTTGATTCCACGATGGACCAATACGGTCCGTAGACCATTGTACGGTTCATACATAGTGTCCATAGAAGAGAAATGGACAATTTTCTTCAAGGTTAATTGAGTCTCTTTCTACATTTTTAATTCCTAAACTATGTCGTTTCTAGATTATTTCTAGGCCCTATAACTAATTCTACACTTCAACAATTTTCCATTCCATGTCATTCTCTCGAAACCCCAAAAGCTCTCAAGTTTTCTTCTCCAAGGATTCTCTCAAAGTGGATTATGGTACTTCAAGCCTCAAGTCTCCTCTTCTTATTTCAAATCTAGGATTCATCAAGGTATGTGGAAACTTTATATGGATTCCTTTCCATCATTGAGTCCCAAAAGAACCTTAATTTCTCTTTATGAATTCCATCCCAAATTTTAGGGTTTGCATGATTTCTTATGGGTTCACTAGTTTATGAACAAATTCATTATATTTGATCTTATTATACATGATTTGATATAAATTACATGTTTTTGATGATTTTCACATGAACTCATGCTATATGAATACTTTATGAGTATGAACTAATGTAACACCTTGGATTTGAGAAAGGGCAAAATAACAGTTTTCAGAAGTTCCTGGTGCCACCTGACGGAGGCCAACCACGGCTCGTGGAGTGAACCACGGACCGTAGGTATGGTTCGTGGATTGGCCAACCAAGAAGATCAGGAAACCATGAACCACGACCTGGACTAACAGACTGTCGTTGGGTCCACGGTCCGTGGATCATGACCCCAAAATCTTAGTTTCTGACGCCGAATGACGGCCGTGCAGGACGAATCATTGGTTAGACCACGGTTCGTCAGTCAAGGCCCGTCGATGATGGGTTGACATTTATTTTAAAAGGTAGTTGGGTCTTTTCCTAATTAGTTTAGCCTAATACTATGTTGTTTTGCCTATGCCTAAGACCCCTATATAAATGATTTTAACCCCAAATTAATTCATTCAAGTCATTCTCTTAAATTCACTAAAAGAAATCAAGTTCTTCCTCTCTAAGATAATTATCTCTCTAGAAGGTTGAAGAAGAAGATTCAAGCTAGGGTTCAAGGTCAAGTCTCATTTCTTCAATTGCTTTTGGGCTTTGATAACAAGATATGATAACTTTTCATCCATGGAGTCCTTGCATCCATGGAGCCCCAAGTTTCCCCAATTTTGAAAAGTAGAAATTTCCCAATTTGAGTTAGAGTTTTCTTCCAAGTTATGGGTTTGTTGATTCAATTGTTTGAATTATGATTGATTATGCAATGAATTGAGAGTATTCTATGATTTTATGATGAAATTCCATGTACTCATGCTTAACCCATGTTTCTAAGAAGGAATTGATTAATAATGGGTTTTACTCTATGAGAGGAGGATTTATGGATTTATGTGTATTCTTATAGGATAAGTAAGATACAATAAGAATTGCTTTGAGATTGAAGCACATGTGATGATTTATGATAAGAATGATTTTGATAGGGAAGCATATGTTATTACTTGTTGATTTTGATACGATTGTTGTGGAAGGAATTTTCCCTCATGATTTTTTATGTATGAATGTGAAAGGCTTTCTCACATTGATTGATTCTAAGTTGAAAGGATTCCTCACCTTAAATGAATCTAAGCTAAGGAACTATGAAAATGATGAGGGCTAGAGGCGATTACCCATGACCCTAAATGAGAAGGATAAAAGGCAATTACCCATATTCCTTAGAGTAGAATAAGAGGCGATTATCCACGTTCCTATAATGCAAGTTGGACAAGAGGCGATTACCCATGATCCCAAAGTGAAAGAAGAAGAAGTGATTACCCATGATCCTTTATAATAAGGCAAGATGTGATTTCTCATACCCTAAAAAGGTAAAGCTATGATATGTTATAATTAATGATGAGCTTGGATTGTTGCTTGAGTTGCCTTCCATGATGAGTAAGACTAGAGGCGGTTACCCATGTCTTGACTAAGGATGAATCTAGGTTACTTCAAGAAGTACTACTTACATGTTGAGATGATCTATTATATGCATTGATTATGCTTTATGACTTATGTTGTTTAACTCTTATGCTATGTTTATGCATGCTATCATATTTAATACATTATTTTACTAACACATACTCTTGCCTACATTTCTTATCCAAATGTAGGGTCTGACGTTCCTGATTCTCATCTCCGTGGCTACGATCTATAGTAGAGAAAGAGTTGAAGATTGGTGATACCTCATTCATCCGAGGATTTGGCCACTACTTTTCTTATGTTCTTTTCATTTGAGTTTTGAACATTGATGTATGGGCTACATCCCGAGATTCTATTGTATTAGATGGTTTTTGAGACAAGTGTTTCAAACTTCCGCTTTGCTTTTGAAAACTTTGGTTTTGTTGAAATAATGTTTTAATTCTCATCAATTTCTATTATCTTGACTATGAAAGCTAAGTGGCTTGTATGAGGCTTCTTGGGGTCTTGTACACCATGTTACATCTAGGGAATACCCCTGGGTCGTGACAACTAATTTTTGAGACTATGAATGCACTATGACTTGAAGAATTTATGAATTTAGGATGCTTCTAGATAAAGTGTCAACATGTTTTATGAAAAGGTTGCTTCCAATTGAATTATTCTTATTACAAAAAAATGATCCTGATTTAGATGCTTTAGATAAGTGTCTTTATGAGTATGACATGAAATCATGATTTAAAAATGAGTTATTCTATTATATGAAATTTATGATCGAATTTATATTACTAGATTCTTACCATTTAAGTATTATGATTATGATATGATTGCGCTTATTTTCATTGGGAGTTCACTTAGCACCAAGTTAATTTTGGGATGGAGGCTCATCCGTTAGTATAGGCGGAATACTTTAGTATCAATCCCCTTGTCCCATAACTATATGCCCCCGTAGGACTTGTCCCGATTGGACATTAGCTAGTGGATTCACCTATGCTTAAGAACATGGTCCTTACCTTGGTAAGTAAGACACTCTCTTTTTGCTGTGAGAATAGTACATCAGACTCCATGTTATAGCTCATATAATTTTTAATGGTTAACGGTATCTCCCATAAAAGAATGTAGTTTTCACAATAGTTTATGATTTCCTCAAAGATTACGATTTACGCTTATGTCATGATTTTCAAGTATTGCATTAACCTTGTTTTATGTCATATGAATTCAGTTTATCAAATGTGTTATGTTTTACTTGGTTATGCATTATCATATTTTCAGACTTTGCCTGCTTCATGTTTACATTTATATATTTTCCCTATATTCAGTATATTTCGAGTACTGACGCATACATCTGTTGTGTCTATATTGTCCTATAATATAGGTTCTGACGTTCCTCCATTCAACCATGGTTAGGATATTGGTCAGCATTAATTAGCAATTTTGGTGAATCCACATAGTTCAAGGGCATGATCATATGTTATGAGTCTTTATGTCTTTCTTACACTTTCTATTTTTAGACTTACTTCGTGAGCTAGGGTTTGTCCTAGCCACACCTATTAGTAGAGACCTTTTGTCAGACTTAGTATGATTCTGCATTTACAATCTTTGTACTCAGGTTCTTCTTATGTTGAGATTGTCTAGTGAAACTTATATTCCACTTTATCTCTTTATTTCTATTATGTCATTATTTTAGTGTCATTCTTATGCTAAGTGGATTATTTAGGGTCTCTTGGGATTCTATTTGCCATGTCACGTCTAGGGGATAGTTTGGGTCGTGACAAACTAGGTATAAAAGCCAAGTTTATAAACAGTTCTAGGTGTCTCACAAGCAAGCTGCATTTAATAGTCTTTTTCATGAGTTTGAAGTGCGTCACATTTATGAATAGAAGGCTACGAGATATTTAAGAAACTTCACTTATTTCATTACTCTAAAGTCGTGCGGGTCTTCCTTCTAACTCTTGTTCTATGCGTTTCAGAGCATGCCTCCAAGAAGAGATCCCGTGAGAAGAAACTTGAATAAGGGATCCAAAGTTCCCCGAGCTCTGGTCGACCCTTTGGCTAAGCAAGTGTCTCATGCGGAGTTTAGGCTGATTTCTAAGTGGTTGCCCAAGCCATGAACACACAAGCTAATAGGGAAGTTGTAGCTCCCGTGAACCCAAATATGGATACAATGGCAGTAAAATTTAGAAACTTTATGAGGATGAATCCTCTAGAATTTCATAGTGCGAAAGTGGATGAAAATCCACAAGAGCTTATAGAGGGAATAAAAAAGATTGTGGATATTAAGGGAGTGACTTCGGTGGATTTTGTTGCTTATCAATTTAAGGTGTTGCTCAAGTACTATTTACTCAATGGAACGATAAAAGGGAATTAGATGGGGGCACCTTGGATTGGGACAAGTTCAAAGGGGTGTTTCTTGATATATTCTTGCCCCTTGAGATAAGGGAGGCTAAAGTGCAAGAACTTATTAACCTAAGGCAAGGAAATATGAGTGTGAATGAATACTCTTTGAAGTTCACTCAATTGTCCAAGTATGCTCCTGTAACGGTTGCCGACTTTAGAGATTGTATGAGTAAATTTGTTACGGGTGCATCCTAGATGGTGGTCAAAGAATGTAGAAATGCCATGTTGATCAAAGAGATGGACATCTCAAGGTTGATGAATCATTCTCAACAAATTGAGGAGGAAAATTTTAAGGAGAGGGGTAGAAAGTCTAAGAGGGCAACAACAGATAGTGGTGATTTCTCTCACTGTGGTTAGTTGGAAATGGACGTTCTCAATTTTGATAAAATTTCTCTTTCCTGACTTCATCTAGTGTTCCATTACAAAGTTCAACAAGGATATGGTGTCTAATCCTAAGAGTGAAAGAGGTTGTTCTAATGGATCTTCATTCCTCACTTGCAAAAAGTGTGGTGAGATTCATCGAGGGAGATGCTTAGCTGGTACCGATGATTGCTATAGTTGTGGTAAGGTTTGTTATATATTAAGAGACTGCCCTTCACTTGCTAGCAAGGGTAGAAATGGTCGTCAGGCTCAACCTAGTCCTTCTTCTGATCGCCCGACTTAGCATGGTACTTCTTCTGGTTTTGGTAGTCAACATCAGGATAGGTTTTATGCTCTTCAAACTTGATAGGATCATGAGGGTTCTCCGAATATTGTTACGGGTATGTTATGATTCTTTCAACTTGATGTTATGCATTGCTTGTTCTAGGTGATACATTGTCTTTTGTGACTTCTTATATGTCCATGAAATTTGATGTCAGTCTCGAGGTTCTTCTAGATCCTTTATCACTCTCTACACCTATTCGTGATTCTATTTTTTCTCACGGATCTATAGAAAATGCCCGTTCTCACTTTCCAGAAAATCACCTAAGTTGATCTTGTAGAGTTAGACATGATAGATTTCAATGTCATTCTTGGGATGAATTTTCTTCATTCCTGTTATGGTTCCATTGATTGTAGAATCCGACTGGTGAAAGTTAAATTTCTAAATGAACTTATCTTAGAATGGAAGGGTGGAAATTTAGCACCTACAAATTGGTTTATCTCATGCCTTAAGGATAGAAAGATAATTTCTAAGGGTTGCATTTATCATCTTGTCTGGGTTAGGGATATGGATTCTAAAGCCCCTACTTTTGGGTCACTTCTAGTTGTTAATGAGTTTCTAGGAGTGTTACCCAACAATCTTCTTGGTGTTCCTCCCTAAATAGAGATAGACTTTGGAATTGATCTTCTTCTAGATACACAACCTATCTCTATTCCTCCTTACCATATGGCTTCGACATAACTTAAGGAGCAAAAAGATTCGTTGAAAGTTTTGTTGGATAAGGGATTCATTAAACTAAGTATTTCTCCATGCGGTGCTCCAATTTTATTTGTTAAGAAAATGGTTCACTTCGTATGTGTATGGAATATCGGCAATTGAACAAGGTCACGACAATTGAACAAGGGAACGGTAAATAATAAGTTTCCTATCCCTAAGATCAATGACTTGTTTGATCAACTCCAATGTGTTAGTTTCTTCTAAAAGATTGATCTTCGATCGGGGTATCATCAGTTGAGGGTAAGGGAAAGTGACATTCCGAAGATAGCTTTTCGAACTTGAGATGGTCACTATGAGTTTTAGTGATGTCATTTGGGTTGACAAATGCCCCGACGACTTTTATGGATCTTATGAATAGAGTGTTCACACAATACCTTAACATGTTCGTGATTGTATTTATTGATGATACTTTGATTTACTCACGGAGTGAGGATGGACATGTTTATCACCTAAGGATCATCTTGCAAATCCTCACGGATCATCCGTTGTTTGTTAAGTTTAGAAAATTTGAGTTTTGGTTAAGGTCTATTCCTTTCCTTGGTCGTGTTATTTCCAGTGAAAGTATTTAGGTTGATCCTAAGAAAATTGAGGCAGTTAGAAACTGTCCTAGACTTCTTTCCCCTTAAGATATTTAGAGTTTCTTGAGTTTTGTTGGATACTATAAAAGATTTGTGGAAGGGTTTTTCTCTATTGCTTCATATTTGACTACGTTGACTCGGAAAAAGGTGAAAGTTCAATGGTCAAAAGCTTGCGAGAAGAGTTTTAAAGAGTTTAAAAATTGACTTACTTCAGCTTTTGTTTTGACTTTACCGAAAAGATCAAATGGTTCTGTGGTGTATTGTGATTCCTCAAGGATTTGTCTTGGTTATGTTTTGATGAAACATCGTAAGGTAATTTCTTGTGCTTCAAGGCAACTTAAGGTGCATGAAAAGAATTACCTGACTGATGATTTATAATTGGTGGCAGTGGTCTTTGCTTTGAAGATTTGGAGACACTATCTTTATGGTGTTCATGAGGATGTGTTCACCGATCATAAGAGTTTGCAATATGTGTTTAAGCAAAATGATTTGAATCTTCGCCAAATGAGGTAGCTTGAGTTGTTTAAAGATTATGGCACAATCATTCTTTATCATCCAGGTAAGGCAAATGTGGTTCCCAATTCTCTTATCCGATTGTCGATGAGTAGCGTTTCTCACATTGAAGATGGTAAAAAGGAGTTAGTTCACAATCTGCATAGGCTATCTCAATTTAGTGTTTGCTTGGTTGATGTTGAGGATGGTGGTATCATTATTATGAATTGGTTAAAATCATCTCTTGTATCGAATGTGAAGGCAAAGAAAGATTTGATCTAACTTTAGTTGAGTTGAAGAAAGTGGTTTCTAAAAAATCCATTGAGGCTTTTTCCCAAGGGGGGATGATATCCTTCGTTACCAAAGTCAGTTATGTGTTTCGAATATTGATGAGTTGAAGCAACATATGTTAGCGGAAGCTCACAGTTCTTAGTATTTTTATTCAACCGAGAGACACCAAGATGTACCATGATTTGCGGGAGGTTTATTGGTGGAATGGAATGAAGAAGGATATTGTGGAGTTTGTGGCTAAGTGTCTTAATTGTCAACAAGTGAAAGTTGAGCATAACAAATCAAGAGGTTTGACTCACGACATTAGCATTCCTAATTAGAAGTGAGAAAATTTGAATATGGACTTTATTATGGGTTTAGCTCGTACTCGTCGACAATATGATTCCATTTGAATTGTTGTAGACCAAATGACTAAGTCGGTGTATTTCCTTCTCGTGAAGACCTCATTTTCAGTTGAATACTATACTAGGCTCTATATTGGGAGATGGCAAAGTTTCATGGAGTACCTTTTGATAACGCTCAAATAACCCTTCAAACCAATTAAAAAGGTGAGCGATCGTAGCCAGTAAAAAACCCAATGAAGAGTCGGGGTCAAATCCCACAAGAAATGGTATATCATGGAGAATTCTTTATCGAGAGATTTGGATTTTAAATCAGCCCATTTGGAATAGTAAGAACAATTGGGTGGATGATACCACCAACTAAATATAAAGTTTTTGTTATAAATTTTCACAATTAAACTAAGATTTAAACGAAATCAAGAATTAACAAGCAATCTACGGGTGCGGGGATTGAATATCAATGTTATATAGGAGTAAATGTGCTGATCTATAGTGATGTGCATACATGAATAGGCTAAGTCATCTTCAATGACGCTAATCATCTTTCGATCTCAAATCATCTACACCTAGAATCTCCTTTCGGTGCCATCAAATTCCAATTCTTAACAACCCAATACCTTACTCTATTCCCTCTTTCAAGAATAGGGCAAATATATCCGACCCATAGCTTCTCTTTCGAGCAAGTCAAGGACATCATGCCTAAATCGCTAGTATTGAACTAATTAACTGTCACGCCCCAAGCCTATTCCCTGGGCGGGACTGGCACTCGAGAACCATTGTTGGCCCCAAGTGAACCCTTGGTCTGGCTTACTACTCAGCGGAAGACTTACTCAAAAGAAAAAAATTCATGAAATAAACTAGAATGTTATAAAAAAAATAGTCAACTGGCCAATAAGGCAACTCAAGTGTCTTATAATCAAAACAATTGAAATGAACAAGACTACTGAACTAATAACTATCTGACTATTTATGAAGCCTCTAATACTATGAGGGATGTCGGAACAAGACCCTCGATCATCCTAACAACTGAAATGATAAAAAACATGATAAAAGGGATCCTCCGAAAAGCAAGGAGGCTTACCAAATGACTCTGAATGCTCAACTAGATCAACGAAGCGTTGGATGCTGATCCTGGTTACCTGTATCTGCATCATAAAAGATGAAGGCCAAATGGCGAGGGGAAATCTAAACAAGACATAAGCTTGAAAGGGAACTGAAGAAACTTACCTAGTCACAACTCAACTCAACTCATTTCAATATAAGACAGTAATATAAATGCATTATAAAGAAAAGCTTTAAAACATGTAGATAACAACTCAGTGTATTAAAAATACAATAATAACTTGGTTTGTATATGGAAATACAAGTAACTCTGTGTATATAAGAATACAAAATATATTTGGGGGAGTTTCTCTAACCGACAACCATCACTATGAGCTATGTGATGATACACCGTCTTGCCTCACGCTGCCAGAGCCGTCTTATACCTTGCCTGGGGCATAGAACCTAACTATTAAGTGGATCCACTAGTCTATGCTAAAAGCATTAAGGAATCATCTAAAAAGTATGATCTTTTTCTATCCAAGTTGGCTACACGATTTATGGAGACTTTGAATTATCTGAACTCAAACTCGTTCCCACATCAGTGCTCAATACTACTCCCAAAATATAACTAGCTCATATGTTTAAAACCACAACTTTTTCTGTGGTTTGAGATTATTACTCAAAAACTAGCTCCAAAGGCGCTCTCTTGGAAATCAATGTTTCTCTTGTTTAAATGTGAAAACATTTACTCTTTGGGAATACTTAGTTCCCATATAATCTTTTGAAGAAAATGAACTTCATTCTTACTCTTACTCAACTCAATGCTCAAGTCTTAAAACAAGTTTAAAATATTTGTACAAGACTTTTGAAAAGACTTTAAGAACTCTCTAAACTTGGATGCTAACTTTCCTTGAATTTGAATTTATGGATTCAAGGTTATGATTCATGTTTATCGATGATCTCATGATGTTTATACGTACCTTAGAGTGTAGAAATAAACTAGAAAACATAGGTACGATTCAAGGAAACTCAAACGGAAAGAAGTGGGAAAGGGTAGAGGACGTGGCGACCCTGGCGTACTGGGTGGCGTAGGGCGCCAGAGCCTGAACTACAGAAGGTTGGTTGGGGCGCACTGAGTGGCACGGCGCCCCAGAGTCAAAACCACAGACCCCTCTTGCTGGCGCACTAAGTGGCGCGGTGCGCTAGATCCCTTCCCAGAAAGCCGACGAATTTTCTTATTCGTTTCTAATCCCAATTCACCTAGAATCGAATGGTTTATTCCCCAGTCACTTAGATTCAAATACCCAACAATAGTATACACGAATCTACTAAAAAACAACCTTAAAACTCATGCGATTATCTCAAGAACACATCAAAATCTCAACAATCAAGATAATGAAGAAAACTTCAACAAAACTCATCAAGAACTCAAATCCTTTACTTTCAAGAACGTAATTTTGCTGAATTAAATCATGATTGGCGCATGGGTGAACTAACCCAACGCTTACATACCTCTTAGGGGTTAAACTCTTGGTGAAATCCGCAACGAATATCCTCCAGAATTTGATGAACGCTTGACTTTTTGTCCTCTTCTCCTCTTCTTGAACTTCTCTCAAAACCCTAGCGTAAATTTGGATTTGTAAAATTGAACCAAAATAGTTTAGACCCCTAGATATTACCAAATTTAGTTTTAAGTTAATTGGGTAAGGAAAAGACCAAAATACCCATCTTAAATCTGAGTAACTTTTCTTAATTGATAGGCAGATTTTCAAATGATCATATCTCCCTCATACGAGCTCAAAAATTAGCAAACTCAGTGGTGTTGAAAAGATAATTCAAAGGCCTTTCATTTTATAATTTGTAACCAACCTAACTTATCTTGTGCTGAAAGTTATGGTCGTTTGAAGTTGACCTAAAACTTATACTTAGCATAACTTGCCAAAATTTCCAAATTCACTCTTTCCAAAAATAGTTCTTTCTAAGACGGGATGTTAAAATATCTCCCCCTTATCATACCTCATCGAAATAAATAACTCTAAGTAGCCTAAGGGTGTAACATCTAACATTCAACTCATACACCCAACAAGCAAAATATAAATACAACATGCCAACTTAAAACAAATGCCAAGAAAAAGGATTAATACCTTAATTTGGAATTTCTCCGAATTCGAAGATGTGGGTATCTCTTCTTCATATCCTCCTCAGCTTCCCAAGTAGCTTCCTCAAAAAACTTATTCTTCTACAGAACCTTGACTGATGCGACCTCCTTGGTCCTCAACTTGCGAACCTGGTGATCTAGAATATGAACAGGAATCTCCTCATAAGATAAGCTATCACTACTAAAAAATTGTCAAAAAACGACGGCCACACGCGACGGACTGCGTCGCTTTTTTGGTCAAAATCAACGAAAAAGCGACGCAGTCACTTCCGTCGCTTTTTAGCTCGACGCTTTTCAAAAAGCTACGGACTGCGTCACTAAAAAGCGACGGACAACGTCTCTTTTAGTGATGGACTGAGTCGCTTGTTTACTATTTTTTTTTTTGAATTTTTTTAAAAAAAGCGACAGACTGCGTCGCTTTATTTTAATTTTCATTTTTTAAAATTTCTAATGGGCGACGCAGTCCGTCGCTTTTCTGGAAATTTTATTTTTAAAAACCCAAAAAAGCGACAGAAAGAACCACGCTGTCCGTCGCTTTTCTGGGTTTTAAAAAAAATTAAAACCCAAAAAAGCGACGGACTAAACCACGCTGTCCGTCGCTTTTTCTGCAATATTTTTGACAGTAGCAGCTCGCAGCTTCTGCTGCCCACCTGCAAATGCAATTCAATTCAATTCTACACTATTCAGCCCAATCAAACACACACAATTATAAA
>JAJOOS010042352.1:0-16559 GCA_029582725.1 Solanum chiquidenum | reverse complement strand
TACTTTGACTAATCGAATATAATCGTGAGTTAAAGTAAAGTCTAAACCATTTTCCTCGTGGGATCGACCCCAACCTACAAGTTGGGTTCTGTACTTGATAACGATCGCTTATGCTTCTGTAAGGAGGTGTAATTTAAGCGTATCAACTGGCAACTTCCTGTTACTCAAGACACTTCAAGGCGGAGGTGTCTCTTTTGGAAATAGAAAGAAATGATACATTCTTGGGGTTGGAAGAGTTGGAAGTCGCTGGAGCACTCTATTGAAAATGTGCACTATGTAAGTGGACTGAAATATAGTCTTCTTAGTGTATCCCAAATATGTGATAAGGGAAATGAAGTAAAGTTTCTATCAGAAAAGTGCATAGTTACTAATATGGTAACAAGGGAGGTAATTCTAACTGCAAGGAGGCAAAGGAACATGTACATTACTGACCTAGATACTGTTCAGGGAGATGACTTTACATGTCTCAGTGCTCAAAGTGAGAATGTCGATCTATGGCACAGAAGACTCAGATATGTGAGCTCCTCTCTGTTGAACAAACTTTCCTCCAGGGACCTGGTCCGTGGGTTACCAAAAGTGAAATTCAGTGACAACAAGTTGTGCGATGCATGTATGAAAGGAAAACAAACCAGATCCACCTTCAAGTCAAATAATCCAGTTAGTTCTTCACGTTCTCTTGAACTTATTCATATGGATCTATGCGAAGCTATGATGATTCAAAGCAGGGGTAGAAAGAAGTACATTTTGGTGATTGTCAATGATTATTCAAGGTTCATTTGGACTATGTTCCTGATATCCAATGAGGAAACCTATGATGTATTGATAACCTTCATCAAAATGATTCAAGCTAAGTTAAATGGGAAGATTGCAGGGACCAGGTCCGATCATGGAGCTGAATTCAAAAATGCAAAGCTTGACAACTTCTATGCTAAAAATGGAATTCATCATGACTTCTCAGCTCCCAGAACACCTCAACAAAATGGTGTCGTGGAAAAGAAGAACAGAACTCTGGTTGACATAGCCAGAACACTGCTCATTGACTCAAACCTTCCAAAATCCTTCTGGGCTGAAGTAGTCAACACTGCCTATTACGTCACCAACCAGTTCCTGATTAGGTCCTTGCTGAACAAGACTCCCTATGAGCTGTTATACACCAGAAAGCCTAAACTGAACTATATAAGGGTTTTTGGTTGTAAGTGTTTTGTACTTAACAATGGCAAGGAAGATCTAGAAAAATTCAATCCTAAAATCGATGACAAATTATTTGTAGGTTACTCATCTTCCAGCAAGGCCTATAGAGTATACAACAAAAGAACCTTGTGCATTGAGGAAAGCATTCATGTGATCTTTGATGAAGTTGGTACCTTGTTAGACTTAAATCACAGAGACGAGAATGAACTGGAAGAACTCCTTCAGATTCAGAGAGATGAAGTGAACGAACCTCTGACTGAAACTGCTCAAGATCCATGAGATGCTAACCAGAAGTCATCAGAAGAGGTGAAAGAAGATCATGAGCCTGGAGAGGGACCTGGTACCTCTGCGAATGCAGACTCAAATGCTTCCTCCTAACCTGAAGAAAACGCTCTTGAGGATGATGAAGAAGAACAAACAGATCAACCTCAACCTCCTAATGTTGAGTCCAAGTGGAAACACCAGTCATCTCATCCTCTTGAAAATCTTGTTTCTCCTTTACATTCTGGAATGCAGACCAGATCCAAAGTAAGAAACCTGGTTGCATTTTCAGCCTTCATATCTAGTATTGAGCCCAATGTACATCAAAGAGGCCTTGACAGATGCTGATTGGGTAAATTCTATGCAAGAGGAACTCCATCAGTTTGCACGGAGCATAGTGTGGCACCTGGTCCCTAGACCTGCTGACAAAACTATCATTGGGACTAGGTGGGTATTTAGAAACAAGCTTGATGAAAATGGTACCATTACAAGGAACAAATCGAGGTTGGTGGTTCAAGGTTATAATCAAGAAGAAGACATTGACTATGATGAAACATTTGCTCCAATTGCCAGAATGGAGGCCATTAGAATTCTCATTGCCTTTGCAGCCTATATGGAGTTCAAGCTGTTCCAGATGGATGTAAAAAATGCTTTCCTAAATGGTTATTTGAAGGAGGAAGTGTATGTAAAACAACCACCTGGGTTCGAAGATATTGATTTCTCAAATCATGTGTTCTAACTGGACAAGGATCTCTATAGACTAAAACAGGCTCCTAGGGCCTGGTATGAAAGGCTGTCCAGCTTTTTGTTAAAAAATGATTTCAAAAGGGGGAAGGTTGACAATACCTTGTTCTTAAAGAGTAGAGGGAGAGGGTTGCTTATCAATCAGGTGTATGTGGATGACATTATTTTTGGAGCCACATCCAAGGTTCTATGTGAAGAATTTGCTACTCTAATGGGAAATGAATTCGAAATGAGCATGATGGGAAAACTAACATTCTTCTTGGGTCTGCAGATCAAGCAAACGCCAAAGGGGACTTCAATCTGTCAAGAAAAATATATCAAAGAATTGCTGGAAAAATTCTAAATGATTGATTCAAAGCCCTTTGATACCCCCATGGGAACAAACTCAAAATTGGGAACTAATGATTTTGGTTGTTTGGTAAATCAGACTATGTACAGGGGAATTATCGGTTCATTGTTGTATCTAACAACAAGTAGACCTGACATAGTGTTCAGCGTAAGGTTGTGTGAAAGATTTTAAGCCTGTCCCAAAGAGTCACACCTTCTCTAAAAGGATTATGAGGTATCTGAAAGGAACTGGGGACCTGGTCCTCTTCTATCCAGCTGGAGATTCTTTTGAGTTAGTAGGGTTCGCTAATGCAGACTTTGCAGACTATCAGGTTGACAGGAAAAGCACATCCGGAATGGCTCATTTTCTAGGCTCCTCACTCATCTCATGGGGAACTAAGAAACATAATTTTGTAGCTCTCTCCACTGCCGAGGCAGAATATGTGGTTGCTGCCTCTTGCTGTGCTCAATTACTTTGGATAAAACAACAACTAAAGGATTTTGGAATTCTCACTCACACTATCCCTCTCATTTGTGATAACACCAGTGTTGTCAGTATGGGGAAGAATCATGTTCAACACAAGAGAACCAAGAATATTAATGTTAGACATCACTTTCTAAAGGACAATGTAGAGAAGGGAACCATTTGTATGCAGTATTGTAGCACTGAGGACCAAATTGCTGATATTTTTACCAAGGCTTTAAGAAAGGATCAGTTTGTTTCAAATAGGTTGAAGCTAGGGATGCTGAAAATGAACTGAGCTGACCCTTCCTAGGCATCCAACCCTTAATGGCTATGATCTGCGGGGCTGGTATCCTTCTTAACTGTAATATCTTGCATGTTAGACTAATATTGTACCTCTTTTATAGGTATACACTAGTAGGAACTGAAGAAAGTAAGGAAGACTCTCAACTAGTCAGAAGAAATCTTTCTCTCTGCATTCAGACAGGGACCTGGTCCCGTCTAAAGGTTTGCATTCTTTTCATTGATTTTAAAATTGTCATTCAGAACCATTGAGACCTGCACGTGTCAGTCATCGGTCATTCTGACCGCTGTGTCCCATCGCTTTAAGTTCAAGTATCGCGTTTCTCAGGGACTTGACACATCCTTTCAAAAAAAATTATCTTCTTCTTCTACTTTGTTTTTTTAAAATAAAAATAAAATCACTTCAAATTTGCCTTTTGCCTCTCTTCACCAGAACCCTAACTTCCCTTATTTGAAGAGTCTTCTCGTTCCCTCGTATCATCATGTATCAATCGCCTTCTCCTCCTAGAAATTTACTTCATACTCCAAATGAAATAGATCCTGTCGATTTCTACTTATCTTCTGAAGTCTCCTCTCCACTAAAATTGGCAATCTCTCTTCTGGTAAAGCTTACTAAAACCAGTCACCCTCCTCCCTCGTCCCCTTTCGATCTCAATAATCTGACATCTCTTAGCCAACCTGGTCCCCATATGTCTACCATTTCTGATTGATTGTCTGAAGGTGACCTCCCTGAGTATTGGCATTCTGAGTCAAACATCCTTGCTGCTAGTGAGAACATGGTTATAGAAAGTGTGATACAGATGAGATAAGGTTTGAAATCTGTTGAAAGCTGTGGTTTTGATGAAATCTCTCTTGAAAACACTGAACCAATGACAAGACTCCATAAGTTAGACTTCTAATCGCTAGTGACTCAAACGACACTGATGATGACAACACTTCGCTAAGATGGGCAGTGCAGAAAATAATGGTGCCCATTTTTGTAAAAGGCAAAGAAAAGGCTGTAGAGGAAACTCCTAAAAGAAAACCTGTCACTAGGGCTACTAATAAGAAATTTATGGGTGATGCCATGAAGTTTAACAAAGCTACTACTGAAGAAAATAGAAAAAGGAGAAAGGCGGGAGGATTGTGAGGTTGATATACCTGGAGAAGGACTAGTGGTGGTACAAAGTGAACCAGAAGATACCCCACTGGCTGATATACAGAAGAAAAAGTTAGAATAAGAAAAGCGGAAAGAAAAGGGAAAATTTGGGAAACTTAGATATCTTTCGGCACAAACGGTTGTTGAGGAAACAAGGGAGAAGGCTAAGGAGACGACTAAGAGGAAGGCAAAGGAAAAATGAAAAGAAAAGGTGGAGGTTGTTCCTATTGCGAAGAATGTATTAGATTAGGGACTTGGTCCTAAGAGAAAGTGAAATGGTAAGGAGGACACCAAGAAGGATATTGTTAACAATCTGCGTATGCAGAAGGTCCTAGGTGGAAGAGTTTTTTATCCCATGATCATTAGGAAGCCTGGAATGAACTCGCTGGCAGATCTGGTGGAAATTTAATCATGGACTTATTTATTCATGACTAAATCTCCTGTAATGCATGAAGATCAAGTGAGGGAATTCTATTACAATGTGGAGTTCAATGATGATGGTAGTCTTCATACCTTAGTGGGAGACAAACGGGTTCAACTGAATGAGAAATTGCTGGGAGAAATTCTGGAGGTACATGTAGAAGGGATCAGGTCCGTGGCTGGAAAGCTCTGCACTCAGCACTTTGCCAATGAGTGTTCCAAACTTCCAGATATGCATCATGCATGTATTCAGAAGAAGCTTATGAAAGGTGAGTACCAATTGTTGTTTGAGTTTGTGAACAAGGTAGTTCTTCCTCGATCTAAGAAGCGTACCATTGCGAATTCAGCAGATTTGTTCCTAATGGAAACACTCTGCAAGTTTGAATCACTGAATCTGCCAGCACTCATGTTGGAACATATGCACAAGACGGTGATAGAGCATAAAGGCAAGCATGGAATGGTATATGGATACTTCCTCATGAAGGTGTTCGACCATCTGAAAGTCTCAATGGGACCTGGTACTATTGGGACTGTTAAATAATCCTTCTCTCTTAGTACCTTAGTCGAGTGTGAATGCATCGAGGGTCAGACGACACACCTAAGCAAGGTGTATCAGTTGGTGGCTGAACGATATTAACTCAAGCGTGAACTGGAGGATCTAACTGCACTAGTGGGGAAGAAGGATGCTGAAATGGCACTGTTGAAGGCACAATTGGTTAAAGTTCAGTCAGAAGGACCTGGTACTGAAGAGGTCAACGAGGCACGTCTTAAAAATTCCGCCTTTCTGATTCAAATTTCTAATCTTCAAGAGAGGTTGATCAAAGCTCATGACTCTGCAAATACCTTTGTTATCAAATCTCTCTCCTATCAGCCTTCCCCTTCCTAATTCCTTTCCATCTATATTCCCTCATTGTCTGTTTTTGTGTGGGCAGTGTCCCGGGTTCTCTTTAGCAGTTTATTGTCAATGTATTGAATGCTTATTTTGTGCAATGAAATGGACTTCTATTATGTTGTGACCCTTTCCAGTCTAATTCATTTTCTGTGATGTGTTGCCATAGGCTGTGGTATTTCTATGTAGGGTTACTCTTAATCCTGGTTTACTGTCTCTCTTTTTTATGATGTCAAAAGGGGGAATGGGGTTGCTTAGAAAGGGGGAAGTGAAATGGGTTTGCTTAGACAGGGGGAAGTGTAAGAAGGAGGAAGGACAAATGTTACATGCGAAGGCTCTAAGTTTGTCATCATCAAAAAGAGGGAAAATGTTATTTGTAGTTTTGATGATTTGGCAAACAGGGACCTTGTAAAGGGACTTGAACCTTGTAAAGGGACTTGCACCTTTGCACTTTTATCCGTACAATTGACAGCTGGAAAAAGTACACAAGTTGACAAGGTTGGTACACGGTCTCTAAGTGTGGCAGAAACCTCGACAAATGCTTTGGTCTTGAGGGTTGTGTTTGTTCTCATAAGAATATCCTTCAACAGACACAATCTTAGGTTTTGCATCATAATTTTGAAGATCCAAAAAGGCAAAAACCACTAATCTCAAGAAGTACCCACCAAAGAGCAACAAGGACCAGATCAAGCAGCTTGTGTCTTAGTTTTCCTAGTTTTTTACTTCAGTGCTTATCGTTGTAAATCTAATCTTGAACTATAAAGGAAAGGATCTCTCATTTCTTTTTGTAAAAGTCTAAATTAGTTGGGTATAGCTGGTTTAGTGGGTAGCATTGTTTGCTGCTTAGTTAAATCCTAAGTCATCTACTGTTAGATGAGTTAGTGGGCAACCGTGGGTTTCTTAGTGAAGTCTAAGTTATTCTGTGTTGGGTATCTTACTAGGCAATAGCGATATTGCTTAGTTTTTTTCTCTATTTGTAGTGGGAATACTAAACATTTAGGGGGAGGGATTTAGAAGCAAGTTCCTAGGTTGCAAGCTGTTGTAATCTGAATCGTTGCTCTATTTGGAAGTAATGGAGTTTGGTTTGAAAAGCCTATGAGTACAGGTCGTGGTTTTCACCGCCCTTAGAGCAAGGGGGTTTCCACGTTAAGTGATCGTGTTACTTTTGTTTTGTGCATTATTTACTGTTGTGGTTTAAATTTAGTGTTCTTACCGTATCAAGGGACCTGCTCCATTGACATTCAGTGGACGCCTATATTCTAGCAGGTAAGCTACTGAGTGCAAGTAAGAAAGTACTTCAGCAGTTTCTGCAGCAACTTTCAGACGACTATCCAAAGAAAGAGCCGACACCTTCAATTTATCATGTAAATGTTCAGAAAGTGTTCCATTGCTGATAAATTCATACACCAATAGTGGAACTTCCGTCTGGAGGAAACAACCTAAAAGCTTAACCACATTTCTTTGGTTGATTTGGGAAAGGACAAGGACTTCATTTATGAATTGTTCAATTTGATTGCGATCAATTACCTTAGAATTTTTTATGGAAATGATGCAATTATTTTTGAGATATCCTTTGTACACAGTTCCAAAACCTCCTTGACCAACAATTTTATCTTTGTCAAAGCCATTAGTTGCCTTTTCTAGCTCGTCAACTGTGAAAATCTTTATTGTTTTAGTATGACTTGATCTCTCTTCCCTTTTGAGTTGCTGTTGTAGAACTAATCCACCATTTTCTTGAAAAAACTTCTTTTTTATCATTGACATTTTTCTTATGCAGTATATGACCAGCCAAATACTGTAATAACCATTAAAGCAACCCCTGTTGTAATGCCTGTAATAAAAGTATGTGATCAACACATATATAATTGAAAATATCTGGTTTTCCTTTTTCGGTTCAGTTGTGAATGAAATAATCAAACGAGTAGTAATGTTTGATGGGCTTATCAATGAACTACCTGCATAATTTCAAAGAAGTTAATAAAAGTACCTATAATAAGACAAATTATACTGAATTTCTCTCTGAGTATACTCGCGATTTCATTCAGTATAACCATCACCACTGAAATTTGAATGCCATTTGCACGTATAACTCCCATCTGTATTGTTGCAAATGGCATTTTTGACACATCTATAATCTGGTTGCGGATCTACATATTCATTGATATGTGCAGACTCGCAGAGCACAACCATATTCATTTGTAAAATGATAGATTTGATATAAAATCATTTAAGAAGACTTATAAACATATACATATTGATAGAATGGGTGCGTCCGCTATCTGTCAATGGACCAGGTCCCTTGACTAAACCAGAAAAACAACGAAGAGTAAATAACAATAATAACACAACACAAGCAGTTTACGTGGAAACCTCCTTACTCAAGGGAGTAAAACCACGACTTGTCACACAGGATTTCCACACCACGACTTGTCACACAGGATTTCCACACCACGACTTGTCACACAGGATTTCCAACTGTTTTCACTAGTCTTCCTTAAGCGAAAGTGAACAACAATTACAACCAACATGAGAAAAAGCTATTAATCTCACCACCAAGTAACAACTCTATTACTTGAAGAACCTAAGCATATGTCACTCTGCCCACTAAGTTGTCACCACTAGACAACTTAGAATTTAACTAAGCAACACGCAGGTTGCCCACTAAATCAATTAGACTCAACTAATTTATACTTTCTCCACAAAACATCTATCTGAATCCTTTAGAAATGTAGGAACATATTTACAGTGTACGTGCATAAGATATAATCCTAAGACAACTAAGCCTGCAGCTCTATATGGTTCGAGTTGATCTTGAGAATGAATCTTCACTTTTGAAGGACATAATCTATATGAAGAATAGTCACAACCTTCGAGGCCACGCCATTGGCAGAGGTTACTGCCACTTCTTCCACTGTTGGAGACGTGCACCAACCCATTGTACTTTTTCCAACCTGGCAGTTGTGTGTATATTTGCGCCAGGGATTAGGTCCCTTTACTAGGTCCCTGAGTTTTTCAAATCATCAAAACTACAACTAACATTTTCCCCCTTTTTGATGATGAACAACTATACACACAGTGCCTACAATTTCAAAGTGCCTGCATTTTCTTCCCCCCGTCAACAACACCTCACAGTGCCTGCAATTTCTTCCCCCTATCAGCCAGACCTCCTACCAGCCTAACCTAACCACCCAACGGTGTCAGCAATTTCTTCCCCCTTTCAGCCAGACCTCCTACCAGCCTAACCTAACCACCCAATAAGCACCCAATAATTTCCCCTTTTTGGTATCATAAAAAGAGAAGTGCAGTAAACCAATATAACAGGTTAGTGTGTTAAGCAAGATCATAGCCAAAGTCAACAACAACATGATTAAAACCAAGAAGAAATAGAAATTAGTCACAACAAAATAGGAATTAATTCCATTGCACAAAAAACAACATTCAATACATTAGATTTAAACTAAAATTGAGAACCCCAGACACTGTCCACACAAAAACAAAATGCACGAAAGGACGGAGAGGACTATGAGGAAGGAGGCTGATGGGAGAGGGACTTGATGATAGGAGTTAGCCTAGTATTTTCTTCATCATTGTCTTTGATCACTTTCTCTTGAAGAGCGGTAATTTTGACAAGCAGCTCCCCGTTTTGTTTTCTCAGCTCTCTAACGTTTGCAGTACCAGATCCCTCGGTCTGCGCATTAAGCAACTAAGCTTTTAGTAAAGCAATTTCACCTTCTTTATTGCTCACACGCACAATCATCTCTTCCAACTAATGTTTCAACAGATCCTGCTCCATTATCAACTGAGAGACCTTGCTCAATGGATTTCCCTTTCCTTCTATACACTCACATTCCACCAGCGCACTAAGGGTGAAGGATTGTTTAGCAGTTCCAATTTTACCTGCTTCCACTGGTATATTCAGAAGATGAAACATCTTGGTAAAAAAGTAGCCATATCCCATGCCATGTTTCCCTTTGTGCTCAACCACAGTCTTGTACATGTGCTTTAGCATGAGGGCTGGAAGATCTATGAGATCAAACTTGCAAAGTGACTCCATGATGAACAAATCAGATGCAGAAGTGACAATTCATTTTTCTGTTCGAGGAATAAGTACCTTGTTGACAAATTCAAACAACAGTTGGTACTCTCCTTCATGAGTTTCTTTTGAATACCAGCACGTCGGGTGTTAGGGATATTATAGCATTCTTTGACAAACTCCACAGTTCACGTTTTTCCAATGACAGACCTGGTCCCTTCTCGCGGTACCTCCAATATTTGCCCCAACAGGTCCTCATTCAGATGCAAACTTGTGTCCCCTACCCTGGTGTTTATGCTACCTACCCTGGTGTTTATAGTAAAGCTCTCGTACCTCTTCCTCATGTAAAACGGGTGATTTGGTCATGAACAGGTGAGTCCACGACTAGATTTCCACAAGATCATACAGATAATTCATCCCATGCTTGGTGATGATGTCCGGGTCAAACACTCGACCTCTAGAACCTTCTGGAGACGTAGATGGTTGACAATAAACTATTTTCTTTCTCCGAGATCATCCTCATTTCCCATGGGACCAGGTCCCGTTCAAGATGCTGGTTGAATGACATAAGAGGTTTCTCTCTTTCTCTTGTTCTTCCCCTTTTTGGACACAACCCTTTTTGCCACATATGCTTTAGACTTTCTCTTTCCTTGACTTCTCTTTCTCTTACTGGTCTCCTTTACTTATTTTTCCTTTTTCTCTTCATAGTCTTCCCCCACACCTTCGTTCTTAGAACCGTAAATGGAGACATCCACTACATCAGTATCACGTATCTCAAAGAGTACATTACCCAATTTCCTTTCCTTATGCCTTTCTGCAGTCGTTGTTGCACTAGATTTCATAGCATCACCCATCAGTTTCTTTGAATCAGATCAAATAAAAGGCCTTGTTTTAGGTGTCGCCTAAGTGACCTTCTTCTTTTCTTTTATGGAGATAGGGACCATTTTCTTTTGAACAATCCATCGGAGGGGGCGATTATCCTCGTCAGTGTCAGCAGAATCCGATGTAGGATAGACACCAAACTCGGGAGTTTGGTCAAACACTGGTTGAGAACCTCCAAGAAGATCGTCCAAAAACTGTTCTCCTTCTTCACTTAGTAACCCTCCTCTCATCTGGGTTAGACTCTCGATGACTAGGCTCTCACTGGCTGCAAGAATATTTGACTCAGATGATTTATTCTCGGGAAGATCTCTCTCAAATAAGAGGTCAGACAGCATGGCAGAATAGGGACCAGGTTCGTTATTAAGGTCTAAGGGAGACTGGATATTAAGAGGACTGGTTTCACCAATGTTGACCGGAGAGATAGTCGACATTTTGGAAGGAGATAGAGCATCGAAAAATGTGTAAAAAGTCGCTTGGTATATTTCCTTTGGTGAGTTTAGCATTTTCTTTGGAGAGGATGGGGATTGAGACATTTTTGTTTGAGAGAGAGATGAAGAATGATAGAGAGAAAAATATAGAGAAGGAGAAATAAGGGTTTTGAAAGGCTTTAGAAAGAAAGAGATTTGAAATGTGGAGAGATGGAGTGAAGAAGATTTTATAAAAAGAATTTGAAGCCATGTGTCATGTCCCTACGTAGATGTGTCACTTGGACTTAAAGCGATAGGACAACGGTCAGAAGAGCCGATGCTTGACACGTGGAGATCTCAATGGTTCTCGCTCAAACAGTTTAAAAGAAATGTAGAGAGTGCTAACCTTGAGAGGGACCAGGTCCTCAACTGCAGATGAAATTTGATTCCTGAATGGTTCTGACCATTCTTCGCTCTATTGATTTTCATGAATGTATACCTGCAGAAGGTACATGGATGATCTCACTTAGACCATACATTACGAGTAATGAGGATACCTGCCCTCTAGATCATAGCCAAAACAAGGATTAGATGCCTTTGGATGGGATTAGGTCAGTGCATATTAATCATTCCCAGCTTCAACCTGTTACTCTCAATTTGATCTTTGTTGAGAGCTTTGGTGAAGATATATGCAATTTGATCTTCCATCCTACGATACTACACGATGATGTTCCCCTTTTCAACATTATCTCTCAAAAAGTGATGTCTGGCATCAATGTGTTTTGTTCTTTTGTGCTGAACTGGATTCTTTCTCATGTTGATTGCACTGGTATTGTCACACATGAGAGGAACGGTGTGAATATGAACTCCAAAATCCTCTAGCTGTTGTTTGATCTATAGGAGTTGAGCACAGCAGAATGCAGCCACCACATATTCAGCCTCTGCAGTAGAGAGAGCTACTGAATTTTGTTTCTTAGTTCCCCAAGAGATGAGTGAGGATCCAAGAAAATGAGCCATCCCAGACGTGCTCTTCCTGTCAACCTGATATCTTGCAAAGTCAGCATCTGCATACCCTACTAGTTCGAAGGAGTCACCTGCCGGATAAAACAGGACCAGGTCCATGTCTTCTTTAGATACCTGATAATCCGCTTGGCCGCCTTCAGATGTGATTCCCTAGGACATGATTGGAATCGTGCACACATTCCTACACTGAAGACAATATCATGTCTGCTAGTTGTTAGATACAATAGAGAACCAATTATCCCCTCTGTACATGGTTTTATTTACTAGTGGATCAGCCTCATCTGCTCCCATTTTAGAGTTTATGCCTATGGGGGTATCAATAGGCTTCGAGTCCACCATGTGAAACTTCTTCAACAACACCTTTGTGTACTTCTCTTAGCAAATTGAAGTCCCACTTGATGTTTGCTTGATTTGTAGGCCTAAGAAGAAATTCAGCTCCCCCATCATACTCATCTCGAATTTATTCCCCATTAGAGTCACAAATTCTTCACACAGACATTCAGAGGTGTCTCCAAAAATGATGTCATCCATATACACTTGAATGATGAGCAAATCTTGTTCCCTTTTCATTAAAAACAAGGTGTTGTCTATCTTTCCCCTCTTGAAACCATTCTTTAGCAGGAATTTTGACAGCCTTTCATACCAGTCTCTGGGTGCCTGTTTCAGTCCGTACAGGGCCTTGATGAGTTTGAACACATGATTTGGGAAGTCAGTATCTTCAAATCCAGGTGGTTGTTTTACATATACTTCTTCCTTCAGATATCCTTTCAAGAAAGCACTTTTGACATCCATTTGGAAGAGCTTGAAACCCATGAAGGTTGCAAATGCTATGAGGATTCTTATAGCTTCCATTCGAGCAACAAGGGGAAATGACTTGTCATAGTCTATGCCCTCCTCCTGATTATAACCTTGAACAACCAGTATGGACTTGTTCCTAGTGATAAGCCCATTTTCATCAAGCTTATTTTTGAACACCCACCTGGTCCCTATAACGGTTCTGTCAGCAGGTCTTGGGACCAGGTACCATACAATGCTCCGCTCAAACTGATGAAGTTCATCTTGCATTGAATTGACACAGTCAGCATCTTTCAAGGCTTCTTTCACATTTTTAGGCTCAATGGTAGAGATGAAGGCTGAAAATGCAACCAGATTTCTTGTCTTTGACCTGGTTTGCATTCCAAAATTTGGAGAGGAAATAAGATTCTCAAGGGGATGAGATGAACTATGCTTCACCCTGGTTTAAAGGACAAGGGTTGGGGTTGAACCATTTGTTCTTCTTCATCTTCAGTATCGTCATTCTCAAGAGGATAAGTTTCCTCTTGACTTGCATCATGAGACGGACCAGGTCCTATAGTAGGCTGGTCATCCTTCTTCATCTTCTCAGCTATACTAGGATCAACACCATTAGACTCTAGATTCCCTTTAACTTCAGGCCTGTTAGCTTCAATATTCTGGATTTTCAGAAGTTCAATAAGATCATCTTCGTCATTCATCTCCAGATTTTTAAGATCACCAGTTTCATCGAAAATCACATGAACACTTTCCTTAGTACATAATGTTCTTTTGTTGAAGACTCTATAAGCTTTGCTTGAAGATGAGTATCCCACAAAGACACCTTCATCACTTCTGGGATCAAACTTTCCCAGATCATCCTTGCCGTTGTTTAACACAAAGCACTTGCACCCAAAGGCCTTTAGACAATTAAGCTTGGGTTTCTTGTTGTTGAGCAGTTCATAAGGAGTTTTGTTCAGGAGATACCTTATCATGCATCTGTTAGTCATATAACACACAGTGTTGACAGCTTCAGCCCAAAAGTTTTGAGGAAGATTAGACTCGATGAGCATAGTTCTGGCAATATTTACCAGAGTTCTATTTTTCCTTTCCACCACACCATTTTGTTGAGGTGTTCTGGGAGCTGAGAAGTTATGATTAATACCATTTTCTGCACAAAAAGTATCAAGCTTCTCATTTTCAAATTTGGTTCCATGGTCGGACCTGATCCATGCAATCAAGCAGTTGAGCTTATTTGGATCATTTTGAAAAATATCATCAGCACATCAACAGTTTCAGATTTTGACTTGAGAAACATAGTCCACGTGAATCTTGAGTAGTCATCCACAATCACCAGGATATACTTCTTTTCGTTTCAACTTTGGATTTTCACAGGCCTGTACCGATCCATGTGTAGCAACTCAAGGACCTTTGAAGAGTTTACTTGCTTCTTTGGTTTGAATAAGGATCTGGTCTGTTTCCCTTTGGCACATGCGTCACACACTTTGACGTTACTGAACTTCAACTTTGGCAAACCACGTACCAGGTCCCTAGATACAAGCTTGTTCAATAGAGACGAGCTCACATGACCTTGCCTCCCATGCCATAGAATGGCATTTTCACTTGAGCACTGAGGCATGTCAGATCGTCTCCATGAGTTGTTTCCATATCTGTCACATACATGTTTTTCTGTCTTCTGGCCATCAGGAAAACCTTCTTATTAGTCAGGAAGGTGAAAATGCATTTGTCTGAAAAAAATTTTAACTTCGTTTCCTTTGTCACAAATCTGAGAGACACTAAGAAGACTGTATTTTAACCCGCTCACATAGTAAACATTTTCAATGGAATCTTTAAGTGACTTTCCAACTCTGCCAACTCCCAAGATGTACCCCTTCTTTCCATCGCCAAATGAGATACCTTCACCTTGAACTGCCTTGAGTGAAAGAAAGTTTTTGGCATTCCCAGTCATGTGCTTCAAGCATCCACTGTCCATGAACCAGCACTGACTGCTACTTCCTTCACCCCTGCAACACAGAGCACTTATTAGATTTGGGAACCCACTTCAATCTGAGTTCCCAGTAAGCTGATAAGGGCATAATTAGAGTGTTTATTTCCCAGTGAGGCAGGTTTACCTTTTTCTGTTCAAGGATTTAAGAATAGGACCAGGTCCCCTTCTAGGAATTGTCTTCTGTCTAGAATAGATTGAAAACTTTTCTTGAGAGGCCTTCCAGGTAGGACAGTCCCCTTTCAAATAGACATTTCGACCACAATGAAGACATACTAAATTATCCGACACAGAGACATATTTACTGTGGGGATTGTAAGGAGGGGTGATGTTCAGGCTACCTAATCCCTTTCTGTTGTAGTTGTTTTGACTGGTGATTTTGGAAAGTAGATTGGTGGAACTGGTCCATTTTAGAGAAGTTTAAAGTTCTTCTTTAAGACAAACCAGGTCCCTTTCCATCTAATCATTTCTTTCCAAGGTTATCTGGTTTCAGCTGTATTCAGACTAGCTTCTAGCTCTGCTTGCAAATTAGTAGCCTCCCCCTTTCTTTTTCCAGATTTCTCAATCATTAGACTCAATTGTTTCTTGAGTTCTAAGTTTTCAGATTCTAGAACCGTTACTTGTTCTTCAATAACTGACGTGTGCACAGTCAATACTATTCTTTCTTCACTCACACTATCCATATTGTTGTTCATAGAGTCCTTTTCAGTGGTTAACTCTATGACAGAGTCAATCAAAACACCAGCTAGGTTTCTCAGCCTTCTAATATAGTAAGTATTCAAGTTGTGTTTAAGATCAAGGAGAGTTACCTTCTCTTCATCGTCTTCGTCATCTGATTTCGCCATGAGAGCAAAGATGCCATCAAATATGTTGGCATCATCTTGAACAACCAGCATAGATGCATCATCGGGACATTCTAATTCTTTTGACTCACTTGAAGAATCTCCCTAGACAGTAAGAGCCTTCTTTACAACGTAGTCATCAGCTATAGCTTTTCTTGCATTTTTCTCAGGTACCAGGTCCCTTTTCTTGTCTTTTTCACCTCCAGGTCTTTGATACTCTTTGTTTTCAACTTTGAGTATCGGGTAATCTCGTATGAAGTGCCCCGCCGTTCCGCACTTGCGACAGAGATAACTGGTAGTTGCAGCACGAGGGAGATTCCCTCTTCTCTTGAACCCTCCATGTTTTCTCACAATTTTTTGAAATCTCTTAGTGAGATAACCATGTCATCCTCTTCACTAGAGTCATCTCCAGACTTGATTTTGAGAACTAGAGACTTGTCTTTCTTAGCTTCCTTCTTTAAGGTGTCCTGATTTTTGTTCATTTCACGAGTTTTGAGATTTTCAATGAGAGCATCCATCGTCAGAACCTTCAAATACTTTGCTTCAGTTATAGCATCTACTTTACTTTCCCATGACTTGGAAAGAATTCGAAGAATATTCCTGACTTGCTTACTAGAACTAATGGGTTCTCCCAAGCTTCGCAGCTCGTTGGTTATAGATGAAAGCCTTTTATGCATGTCATGAATGCTTTCACCTTCCTTCATTATGAAGTTCTCGTATTGGGTAGTCAGCATATCCACCTTCAACTTCTTCACCTACTTTGTCATCTCCAGACTTGATTTTGAGAACTAGAGACTTGTCTTTCTTAGCTTCCTTCTTTAAGGTGTCCTGATTTTTGTTCATTTCACGAGTTTTGAGAT
>JAJOOS010042351.1:0-13012 GCA_029582725.1 Solanum chiquidenum | reverse complement strand
CTAAAAATTTATTAACAAAGTAGATTATAAATATTTTTTTTTATCTATAAATAAAATAAAATAATATATATATATATATATATGTATGTATGTCGGTTTGGTTTGACTTTTTTTTTCTTTTAATACCAATCCAAACCAAGAGTGGTCGATTTTTTTTTTCAACTGCCAAACCAACCAAACCAAACCACAAATCATTTTTTTTTTGGTTTGATTTGGTTCTTCGGTTCGATTGGGCTTTACGGTTTGACTTGTACACCCCTAGCGGGAATCTATGAGTGTGCATGAGTACAATCATAAGTTCACCCAACTTTCCTGCTATGCTCCGGAGATGGTTGCTGACATGAGGAGCATGATGAGTTTGTTTGTTGTTGGGTTGTCTCGTCTGTCAAGTAAGGAAAGCAAGACAACTATGCTGATAGGAGATATGGACATAGCAAGACTGATGATCCAGGTGCAACAGGTTAAGGAGGAGGACAAACTGAGGGATACATAAGAGTTTAGAAACATGAACGCTAAGACATCAGGGAATGAGTCTGGGCAGCAAAAACGTAATGTGAACCGGTCTTCTTTCCACCATAAGCAAAAGGGACTTGCTCCATCATCTGCTAGTGCACCTGCACCAAGGAACAAATGTGAGTTCAATAATCAGAATTCACAAAATTTCACAGCTAGACCTACGCAGGCTCAATGTAGTATGGCCTAACGATGTAATGGGACTCCTGCATGTGCTAAATATGGTGGGACCCACTCAAGAGTGTGTCGTGATGGCTCCACTGTATTCTTCAACTGTGGTCATAACGGCCACTTCATGAAAGAGTGCCCTAAGAACAGACAAGGAAATGGTAATAGGGGCAATAGAGCCCAATCTTCTTCAGTTGATCCACTAGATAGAGCCACATCTAGAGTAGCTACTTCAGGGGAAGACGGAGGAGCAAACCGTCTGTATGCTATCAGTAGTCGCCAAGAGCAAGATGATTCACCAGATGTTGCTACTGGTATGATCAAAGTCTACTTTGCTAGATCTAGGAGCGAGTCTATATTTTGTGATTCCATATGTTGCGATTAATTTTTATGCTCTTCTTGAGAAACTTCTTGATCCCTTCAGTGTGTCCACACCTATTGGTGAGTATATTCTAGCTGAGAATGTCTATCGTGATTGTGTCATTTCCGTCAATCACAAGAGCACCATGGCTAATTTAGTTGAGTTAGACATGGTAGATTTTGATGTCATTCTTGGTATGGACTGGCTTCATGCCTGTTATGCCTCAGTCGATTGTAGAACTCGAGTTAAGTTTCAGTTTCCTAATGAGCTAGTTATAGAGTGGAGGAGTAGTTTAGCAGTGCCTAATGGTCATTTTATTTTGTACCTTAAGACGAGGAAGTTAGTTTCCAAGGGGTGTGTCTATCACTTAGTCCGAGTTAATGACTCTAGTGTTGAGACATCTTCTATTCAGTCAGTTCCAGTAGTAAAAGAGTTTCCAGAAGTCTTTCTAGATGATCTTCCCAAAGTCCCTCCTGAGAGAGAAATAGACTTCGGTATAGATATTCTTCCCGATATTCGTCTGATCTCTATTCCTCCATATAGAATGGATCCAACAGATTTGAAAGAGTTAAAAGAGAAGTTGAAAGATCTTCTTGAGAAAGGTTTTATTCGACCAAATGTCTCACCTTGGGGTGAGCCGATCTTATTTTTGAGGAAGAAGGATGGTTGTCTTAGAATGTGCATAGATTATCGTCAATTAAACAAGGTTACTATCAAGAATAAGTATCCTATTCCGAGAATTGATGATCTTTTCTATCAACTTCAGGGTGCCACTTGTTTTTCTAAGATAGACCTCAGATCAGGCTATCATCAATTGAGAGTAAGGTAAAGTGACATTCCTAAGATAACATTCATAACCCGCTATGGTTATTATGAGTTTCTGGTCATGTCATTTGGTTTGGATAATGCTACTGTAGAGTTCATGGACATTATGAACATAATATTCAAGCCTTATTTAGATATATTTGTTATCGTATTCATTGATGATATTCTAATCAATTCGAGGAATGAGGAAGATCATGCTAATCACTCAGAATAGTTCTCCAAAATCTAAAGGATAGAGAGTTGCATGCTAAATTCTCTGAGTGTGAGTTTTGGCTTGAGCCCGTGGCATTCTTAGTTCACATTATTTTTGGTGATGGCATTTGAGTTGATACTAAAAAATAGAGGCAGTGCAGAATTGGCTTAGACCCACGTATCCAATTGGTATTAGGAGTTTCTTGGGGTTGGATGGATATTATAGATGGTTTGTCGAGGGGTTCTCAACTATTTCATCCCCTTTGACCAAGTTGACTTAGAAAACAATTAAGTTTTAATGGTCTGAGGCTTGTGAGAAAAACTTTCAGGAATTGAAAACTAGGTTGACTACTGCCCTAGTATTGACCTTACTAGAAGGTACGCATTGTTTTGTGGTATATTGTAATGCGTCCATAGTTGGACTGTGTTGTGTATTAATGCAGAATGACAAGATTATAACTTATACTTACAGACAACTTAAGGTTCACGAGAAGAATTACCCAACCCATGATCTAGAGTTGGTTGCTGTAGTATCTTCTTTTAAAATATAGGGTCACTACCTTTATGGTGTTCATGTGGATGTGTTCAGTAGTCACAAGAGTCTTCAATATATGTTCAGTCAAAAAGAGCTTAATCTCAGACAGAGGAGGTGGTTAGAGTTACTCAAGAAATATGACATGAGTATTATGTATCATCCAGGTAAGGCTAATGTGGTTGCTAATTCTTTGAGCAGGTTGTCTATGGGTAGTACCTCCTATGTTGAGGAAGAAAAGAAAGAATTAGCATAAGATATGCATAGACTTGCATGATTAAGAGTTCGATTAATGGATTCCAATAAAGAAGCAGTGGTGGTGATGAATGGGGTTCAATCATCATTAGTGTCAGAAGTGAAAGAGAATCAAGACCAAGATCCTATTTTCTTGAATTAAAGGTAAATGTTCATAAGCAAAAAATGATGGTTTTTGAACAAGGGGGAGATGATGTATTGAGCTATCAAGGTAGATTGTGTGTACCAAGCATGGATGAACTCCAAGCTCCAGATATTCTATCCATCCGGGTTCAACAAAGATGTATCGTGGCTTGAGAGAAGTCTATTGGTGGAGTAGTATGAAGAAAGGTATCACGAAGTTTGTTGCTAAGTGCCGAATTGTCAACAAGTCAAGGTAGAGCACCAGAGGCCCGGTGGGATGGCTCAGAATATAGACCTTACAGAATGGAAGTGGCAGATGATCAATATGGATTTTATTACTAGCTTGCCACAGTCTCGCAGACAACATGATTCTATTTGGGTGATTTTAGATCGAATGACTAAATCAACCCACTTTTTGCCGGTAAAAACTACACATTTAGCAGAAAATTATGCTAAGTTATATATTTAAGAGGTATTCAAATTTGATGGAGTTTCAGTATTTATTATTTCAGATAGAGGGGCATAATTTACTGCACAATTCTGGAAGTCTTTCCAGAAAGGTTTGGGTTCGAAGGTGAACTTGAGTACTGCTTTTCATCCTCAAATGGATGTCAAGCGGAGCACACCATTTAGACTTTAGAAGATATGTTGGGCTTCTATGATTGATTTCTAAGGTAATTGGGATGATCACTTACCTCTCATAGTGTTTGCTTACAATAATAGTTATCATTCTAGCCTCCAAATGGCTCCTTATTAAGCTCTTTATGGGAAAAGATGCATATCTCCTATTGGATGGTTTGAAGTTGGTGAAGCTAGGTTGATAGGACCAGACTTAGTTCATCAAGCTATGGAAAAAGTGAAGGTTATTCAGGAGAGGTTGAAAACAGTGCAGAGTCGTCAGAAATCCTACATTTATGCTAGGAGAAGAGACTTAGAGTTTGAAGTAGATGATTGAGTGTACTTGAAGGTTTGACCTATGAAGGGTGTTATGAGATTTGGTAAGAAGGGGAAGCTTAGTCCCTGGTATATTGGTCCTTACAAGTTATCCAAGAGGATTGGTAATGTAGCTTATGAGTTAGAGCTACCGTAAGAGTTAGCAGCAGTTCATCTAGTGTTTCACATTTCTATATTAAAGAAGTGTATGGGCGATCCGTCACTTATAATACCTACTTAAGATATTGGTATTAAGAATATCTTATCTTATTAGGAGATCCCCGTTCAGATTCTAGACCGTCAGGTTCACAAATTGAGAACCAAGGAGGTAGCATCAGTCAAGGTCGTATGGAGAAATTAGTTTGTTGAGGAAGCTACATGGGAGGATGAGGAGGATATGAAGAAGAGATACCCACATCTTTTTGAGTCCGGAGAGATTCTAGATCAAGGTACTAATTCTCTTCTCAGTACTCTTTAATTGATATGCCATTTGTTTTATATTTGCATGTTTGGTATTTGAGCTGGGTGTTAGTGTTACCACCCTTAGTTCTACTTAGATTAATCTAATTCGAGGACGAATCCTCCCAATGGGGAGATATTTTAACACCTCGGTATTTGGAAGAGCTAAAAATAGAAAGAACTAAATTGGAAATAGCAAAATTTGAAATTTTGCAAGTTAAGCTTAAGTTATAAGTTTTGGGTCAACTTCAAGTGACTATAACTTTCAACACAGGATGAGTTAGGTGGGCTATAAGATATCAAATGAAATGTCTTGGAATCCTCTTTCCAACGCCACTGAGTTTTCTAATTTTAGAGCTCTTATGAGGGAGATATGATTGTTTGAAGTCAGGCTATCTATTTAAGGAAAGTTACCCAAATTTAAGAGAGGTATTTTGGTCATTTTCTTACCCTATCAGATTTAATTTATTTTTAGTAATAAATTAGGGGTCTAAACTGATTTTGTTCATTTTAAACAATTACAATTCACGCTAGGGTTTTTAGAAAAATAGTTTAAGAGGAGAAAATAGGAGAAAGGTTAAGATTTCGTCGAGTTCTTGAGGATTTGGTTGCGGATTTCACCAAGGGTTTAAACCCAAAGAGGTATGTGAGTTCACATAGCATTGGGTTCATTCTCCCACACACCAATCATGTTTATTGACATAAAGTTCATTCTAGAAAGTTGAAGGTTTGATGTTCTTGATTGGTGTTCTTGAATTTGCTTTCATTCTTGAATTAGGATGGAATTGATAAGTTCTTGAGATAATCGTATCGATTCCAAGAGTAATTTTTGAGTATATTCTAGTGTACATGTATTGGGTAACTGAATCTAAAGAGAAATTGAGATTTTTTTTTTGAATCTAATCAAATTAAGGTCAGAAAACGAGTTGAAAATTTCGTCTATACCACCTGGGGAGGGGATGGCACGGCGCCCCCCAGATGCGCCAGAGGGGCTGGGGTGGCGCATCAGCAGTGCACCTAAAAGCAGCCTCTGAAGTTTAGGGGCTGGCGCCCCATGACAGCAGTGCGCCCGGGACGTTAGCCCCCACTCGTTTTTCATTATTTAGCCCGTATGAGTCCTTCTAAAGTGTGCTATCACTTCCTATTGATTATAACTACTCTAAAATATTTCTAAACATCTAGAAATAATTCATAAACATGAATCATAGCCCTTGAATCTATAACTCAAATTCAAGGTAGAGTTGAGAGTCAAGGTTTGAGAGTTCTTCGAGTCACTTTAAGAGGTCGTTTGCAATTGTTTTACAACTTGTTTTTAATGACTTGAACACATAGTTGAGAAGAATAGAGTAAGTTCATTTTATTTAGAATGATATATGAGAACTAAGTATTCCCAAGATTAAATATTTTCACATTTAAACAAGAGAGGAAACACCGATTTCCAAGAGAGCTTTTGAGCTAGTTTTTGAGTATCATCTCTTTCAAGAGAAAGATTTTTGAGTAATAATCTCAAACCACATAGAAGTTATGTTTTTAAACATATGAGCTAGTTACATTTTGGAGTAGTATTGAGCACCGATATGGGGACGAGTTTAGATAACTCAAAGCCTCCATAAACCGTGTAGCTAACATGGGTAGAAAAGTGTCATACTTTTTAGATGATTCCTTAATGCTTTTAGCATAGACTAGTGGATCCACTTAGTAGTAGGTTCTATACCCCGGCAAAGTATAGGACAGCCCTGGCAGTGTGAGACAAGACGTTGTATCATCACATAGCTCATAGTGATGGTTGTCAGTTAGAGAATCTCCCACAAAGTTACTTGTATTTTCATATACGAAACTAAGTTATTGTTGTGTTTTTCAATACACTGAATTGTTATCTACATGTTTTAAAGCTTTTCTTTATATTTCATTTATATCACCGCCTTATATTGAAATGAGTTTAGTTAAGTTGAGACGAGGTAAGTTTTCTTCAGTTCCATTTCAAGCTAATGTCTACTTTAGAATTTCCCTCACATGCTCGTACATTCCATGTACTGATGCCAGTTGGCCTGGATCTTTTATGATGCAGATACATGTAACAAGGATCAACATCCAGTGCTTCGTTGATCCAGTTTAGCTTCAGAGTTGTTGGTGAGCCTCATTGCTTACAGAGGATCCCTTTCCTTTCTTTATCATTTTAGTTTATTAGGATGTCGTGGGTCTTGTCCCGACGTCCATCTCAGTTATTAGAGGCTTCATAGATAATTAGATATTGTTAGTTCATGAGTCTTTCATTTTCATTCGGTTATGTTGAGACTTGAATTGCCTCTTTGGCTAGTTGAATGTTTATTTCTAAAATATTCGAAGTTATCATTTGAGTTACAATTTACTTTTTAAAGTGCTTTTATTATGAGTAAGTCTTCATTAAGAGTTAAGCCAGGCCAAGGGTTTGCTTAGGGCAAACAATGGTTCTCAAGTGCCGGCCTTGCCTAGGGTATAGGCTCGAGGCATGACATGAAGATAGTGAGATATGGAATGTAGTCCTTGACGGTCCTCACACTCCCATGATGGTTGTGAATGATGGATAAATCTCAAAGGATATTCCCACAACCCGAAAACAATATAATGAGGCTGACTAGAAGAAGATCGAGAGGAGACTATTATAAAAATGGACACAAACCCTTGGGACGAGGTCATTGGCTGAGAGTGTGCTACTCTGAAAAGTTGTGCACCCACCACATTAGAGTTGGCAAATTTTTTTACAGCTGTCTTTTCGTCCTTTTTATGTATGCCATCCTTCTAGGACTAGTTCCCTTGCAGTGTGGTCTTTGATGCTTGAGTTCTTGAAAAAGAATTGTTAGCACTCTGTATCATTTTGAATGAATAATGTTGTGTGTTTATTGTTGTATATATCAATTACCAACAGGGGTTTTGACCACTTAAACAAACAACTTCGTCCACCCTTCTTATTGGTGAAGTACGCTGCAATTTTCACCAACCAACCTGACAAGACAGCTGTAAAGACAACCTTATAGATGTACACCATTTTGAATCTAGACGAGAGCACTCTACCACGGACCGGGTCCCTACATTTGTGAGGATCATCAGAATACCTAGAATAGAAAATTTCCCCCCTTTTTGATGATAACACACAAATATTCCTCACACTTAGTTTATTTATTTATTTCCCCTGTCGTTAGTCCCAATTCCAGAAGACCTTTTACTAGATCTGGTCCCTTGTTAGATCCCTAAGTTTGTTAATCATCAAAACTTAACATCAGCTCTAAAATAACATATCCCCTTTTTTGATGATAACATAGTTATTCACCCTCTTCCCCCTTTCATTAGTTCCCCCTATCACCATGACTCTTCAGGTAATTGGATTGGTCCCCTTGTTTCATCATTCCTAAAGTTTGTTAAATCATCAAAACTTTACATCAACAACAAAATAGCATTTCCCCCCTTTTTGATGATGACAAACTTGTTCAACTTTTCCCCCCTTCCAGGTGTCATGTTCCGACACAATATTATAGGATCGGGTGTCACGTTTCAACATGGTATTATTGGATTAAGTATCACATTCCAACATGGTATTATTGGATCGAATGTGACGTTCTGACACAGTATTATTGGATCGGGTGTCACGTTCCGCCACCATAACATTAAAGGAAAACCTATTGAATTCACTTAATGTACTAAATCTTAAAAAACACATTTCCCAAAAAAATGTGCGGTGTGGAGGTTTGAGTCCTTATGTGTGTTCTTCATATTGTGATCGATTATGTAGTTACTTCAGTGCTATTGTCACTTGTCCATGTTAGTTGTTTCTTGTCACCTGCTAAGTGCTATTGTTGATTTCATGTTATTACTTTATGCATATTAGTTTCTATTTTGAGTCGGCTGATGATATCTACTCAGTACATGTTGCCCTGTACTGACCCCTACTTGTAATTTCTTCATTTTCCTATTGTGGAGTGCAGCGAGTGTACCAGCAACTTCGACTCACCCTCAACTCTAGCCAGTCTCTAGCACATCATGTTCCAGGTTGAGCCATTCATTCAAGCTCGTGTTGGATTCTCTCGGTCATGGCATGATGTCATTAGTTTTCGGACATAAACTATTTTATTCACTTATTTTGGTGTCTTTGATACTCTTAGACTTAATATTTGGAGATTAAATGTTCTTGGCGTGATGACTTTTAGGTTTTGGGAACCAATATTTAATAAATATTTATGTATTTATGTTTCTTACATTAATAAGATTTAAGCTTCCGCATTATAGATAGTATTTCGTGAGTTGAACGATAAATATAAGTTAGGGTCAAATTCATTGGTTCTCACCCACCTAGGAGGTTGTGCCACTCATGAATTATTTTGGGTCGTGATAAACTTTGTATCAAAGCTTTAGGTTCGGTGATCTCATCACACAAGGACAAGTCTAGTAGAGTCTTGAGGAACGATACGTAGACGCCTTTACTTTTCTTCGAGAGGCTATAAGACTCTAGGAAAACTCATTTCTTTCTTTCTTTCGTGCTATTACTTGAATCCAATTGGTATCTAGGTGATACAAATTGGTATATGACCTCCTTGACTCTACTTTACTTATGGTAAAAAACTAGAGCAACAAAAGTGACAATACCAACACTAGCAAGAAAGGACGTGTCCTTGGAAATAAAACTGTTTCCCCGATTAATTGTGGGAATTAATGACTAATGACCAACAAGATCTCTTTATTAAGTTCTTAAAGTTGAAACCCTTGTTCTTCAGAGATATTGAATATGAAAATGCTTATGATTTCCTTGTTGATTGTCATGAGATGCTTTATAAGATGGATTTAGTGGAGAGGTTTGGTGTCGTGTTTGTGACATACTGGTTTCAAAGAGACACAAAATATGGTGGTGGTGAGTTGAGTACCGACCAACAAAGGAACTACCTATGACTTGGGCAACATTTTCTAACTTCTTAATAGAGAAGTATATACCCAGGACTTTTAGGGATATACGGGGAGATGAGCTACTAGATATAGAGCAACAGAAGATATCTGTTGTAGCCTATGATGCCAAATTTGGTGATTTATTTAGATATGTGATTCAACTTTGCTTCAGCCCAAAAGAGCGGATTCCTTGATTTGTGAAGGGGTTGAGATTAGATTTGTAGATTCAAGATTTATAGGTAGTTGCTTCAGCAAAATAATTTCAGGAAGTGGTTGATTTTGTGATGGAGGTAGAGGAGGTGAAGCCAGATAACTTTGCCAAGGTGACAATATTCAAGAAGTTTCGTAAGGGACGACTAGATAATGAATACCATTAATTTGGAAAATACAGTTAGTAAAGTTGTCATAACATGTATGGGCTGCCTAAAATGTGAAGAAATTATGTTGCACCAATTGAGGTCAGAATCTCTACTACGATTTCATAGATTAAGTGTATATAAAAAAGGGTCATGATACAACTATTATAACAGTATCGATGCTTACTTGGTTAGAGTTATGAAGTGTGTTAGTTTTGTTATCGACCTGATATAAGGAAGAATGCAAATTACTTGGGCTAGAGACCGAACAAATTTGATAATATTTTGTAGCTGATCAATGAGTAGAAATGTGTAGGCTATTTGGATGTGATCTTCTTGATAGGTACAATGTGTTCTAGTGAGGGATCTAACGAACTTTCATGGTGTGGTAATACTAGTGTTATATGGAAATGAATACGTCGATTATCAAGAATGAATACGAACTACTTAAGGAGTTATCCGTTGTATGACATGTTTAGATAATGAGATTCAGTGTCGCATCCACATTTGAGAAACCAACAGTTTGTTACTACGGACGCTTGGGTTAAGCATTATTTTTAAGAAAATTTTTAATGGTGGATCTTTGGTACGGTATTAATGTATTAGGTTGTGAAATGTATCTTTGGGATATTAAATGAGGACTGGTGATTTTATCTTAAAGCTCCAAATGAGTGGATTGATATCGAAATGGCAAGCTTATAGGTAAGACAGTCCTATTGAGTATACTTGGGTGAAGACAATTGAAGAGTTTAGTAAGGAAATGTGTATCAAAGTGGGTTAGTCCTTTGAATTTGATTGGTATAACTGAGTTTGAAGTGTCATAATGATAAAAAACTTAACTTTGTTGTGATGGCGAAGGCTAACTGAACATGATGGTAATACAAATTTGTGATGGATTGTGATTGGGATGCAAATATTTAATAAAAATTGTTGGTTAAACGAATTTGGTATGGTAATAACGATTTGCGAGTAACTACGGTTGTGGTTTTCTACTATTTGGTGAGTAATGTGGTTGTATGGAAAGTTTTAGGAGATGTTGGGACACTGCTCGAATAGAATTTAGTGGGATGTAGTATAGCCTTCGGAAAGAGGTGAGAGCAAGAATATTTTCTCTGATGCAAAAGCTAAAGACGTATCTTAAGAGGGGTTGAAAATTGGGTTAAGAGATGCGTTATTTCATCTATTTTGCTTTGGTTATGGTAATAGTGTCACAGGTTCATCATATTGGTTAAAAACTATTGGATAAGACTTGAGAGAGGAGTGTACAGATGTTTAGCTCGAGTGTGATGATAAGTTCTTTTGTGGTTTTGAGTTTGGTAATGAGTACGATTGAATATTTAGCAAAGGATATAGTAAGATTGATGGAGAGGCGATCAATGATAAGCTAAGATACTTGAATTCATAAAAATCTTTAAGGTATGAGCTAATGTTGATAGATAAGGGGATTGGGTTACACAGTTGGATTCAAAATTCAAAATTTTAATTGTAAGTCTACATTCGTAGTGATATGTTTTGTCAAGATATAAATTTGTAAGGTAAGAAATGATCGATTGCTTAAGATATTGAGCATTTGGAATGACTTATGCATGGTTTGCATCTTAAAATTTGTTGTATTTGCTTGTTAAAGGACCTAAGGAAGGGTTTCACTTAAAAATGTTGATTTAGAGTAAGGTAAATGGCCGGAGTAGTTATGATGGTTGTTATTATCGAAAGTTTGGGATTCAGTGGAATGATGTGAAGAGTATGTGGAGTTTGATAAATAGAGTATATGTACGATCATAGTGGAGACCCGACCAATAGATAATGGGTAGCTAAATGTCAACGAAATGGTGTCAACCGAATGAAAATGTTTGATAAGAGGTCTATAGAGGAGGCATTTAATGTTATTCAACCTTGTTTCCGTACATTTTTATGTGACCACCTATTTCATTATGTACATGGTTTGGAGTATGATTCACTAGCTATGCACATACGTGTTTTCACTTGTGTGGGTTGATCCCTATGGTGGAACGGGTGTACCAAACCTGCGATGTCCTCTTGGTTGAGTAGATATTTAAGCAGACTTGGTTATCTCAGATTACATATTTGGTGTTGTATTGGAGCTGTTGAAGTATTGTAGTGGTTCTACATGTACCACCTTGCTTATGAGAATTTATAAAAAAGCTACCATGGGTATTAACAGTTTTCCTCCAGTCTTAATATTTATCTAGTCATCGAGGTCATGTTTCGATTATGTTAGGTTGAATGTGGGGACCATTGGGTTAGTTATACTGTTCCTAAGGTTTATCAACAATCTCAACTACTAATCTAGTATTTCGACAGTATTTTTAGAGGTTCTGTATGTTTGGGGTTACACAGTTGGATAGAGACAAAATTTTATAACTTAAGCTCGTGAAAAGTTTATTTTGTGAGAAGGAAATATTAATAAGATGTCACGCCCCGAGCCTACACCCTGGACGTGGCTGGCACTCGAAGACCATCGCTGGCCCCTAAGCGAACCCTTGGCTTGGCTTTCTTAACTCAACGGAAACCTAACTCAACTGCATAACTCAATGCAATGAAAGGTTATAAAACAACCCAACTGATAAAATCTGGCCAAAAAGGCAACTCGAGTCTCAAAATAGAATATTATATATATACATAGATGAGAGACTCAAAACTAACTGACTGACTGTCTATGAAGCCTCTAAAATACTGAGATGGATGTTGGGACAGACCCCGCAACATCCTAATAAAACAAAACTAAGAGAACAAAATATCTGAGTCCTCTGGAAAGCAAGGAGGCTCACCACTGACTCTGGAGTGCTCAGCTGGATCAATGGCGTGCTGGATGCTGATCCTGGGTACCTGTGTCTGCATCATAAGAAGATGCAGGCCAACTGGCATCAGTACATAGAATGTACGAGTATGCGAGCTGGAAAGCTAAACCACAACTTAAGCTTGAAAGGAGTACAAAAGAATACTTACCTTGGCTCTGTACGACTCATGAATAACTGAACTCAATATATAAAGCAATAAGACACATGTAATATATAAAGCTTGTAAAACAGTATAAACAACTTAGTTTATTAATGATAAAACAATAACAAACTCAACTTTAGTTATGTGAAAGTAGAATAACTTTCGTGGGAGGTTCTTTAACCGACAACCACCACTATGAGCCCTAGTGATGATACAACGTTTTACCTCACGTTGCCCAAGGACCATCCTATACCTTGCCATGATATAGGACCTTACTTTACCTAGTGGATCCACTAGCTTAATCTTACGTGATCATCTAAAAAGAATGATCCGTCAAGTCCCATGTTGGCTCATGGTTCTTATGGAGAGTTGAGTTAATATGAACTCGTGTCCCCAATTCGGTGCTCAATACTACTCCCAAAA
>JAJOOS010042350.1:0-16793 GCA_029582725.1 Solanum chiquidenum | reverse complement strand
TTTTCATTTTAATTATGATTTAGCTTCCGCATCAGTTTATTATCTTTAGTATGCTCATGATCATGCCAGCAGGGTTAGCTTGGGATCACTTGTGGTCCTAGGTCCCGTGTCCGCGTCTCGGGGGTAGTCTCGGGGCGTGACATCCCCAGGATTGATGACTTGTTGTACTTGTTCATTATCGTCTTTATTTATGATGTCCTCATTTACTCTAGGAATGATGAAAAAATAGGCGAATCATTTGAGGGTTGTCCTGTAAACAATCAAATATCACCAGTTATTCGCTAAGTTCAGCAAATGTGAGTTTTGGTTGAAATATGTTGCTTTCCTTGGACATATTGTGTTTAGTGAAGGAATCCTAGTGGAATCCCAAAAAATAGAAGCAGTGAAACAATGGCCCAGACCTACCTCTCCTACAGATATTAGAAGTTTCTTGGGTTTGGCTAGTTATTACAGAAGGTTCGTGGAAGGATTTTCGTCCATAGCCTCTCCATTGACTAAGTTAACTCAGAAAAAGGTTAAGTTTCAATGGTCAGATGATTGTGAGAAAAGCTTCGCAGAACTAACAACTAGGTTGACTACAACTATTGTTTTGAACCTCTACTAGAGGGTTCATATTTGTTTTGTTATGTATTGTGATGCATCCAGAGTCGTCCTAGGTTATGTGTTGATGAAGCGAGGTAAGGTTATAACTTATTCTTCTAGACAACTTAAGGTGCATGAGAAGAACCATCCAACTCATAACCTCAATCTTGCAGCAGTGTTGTTTGCACTTCAGATATGGAGACATTACTTGTATGGTGTTCACGCACATGTATTTACATACAATAAGAGCCTTCAGTGTGTGTTCACCCAGAAAGAGTTGCAGATGGTGGTGTGACAGTTCAGGATGGGACAAAATCTTCATTGGTAGTGGAGGTTAATGAAAAGCAAGATTGTGATCCGATATTGCTTCAACTAAAGGGTGTAGTCCATCAGCAGAGAGTTGAGGTTTTACCCAAAAGGGGAGCTGGTGTGCTTTGCTATCAGGGTCGATTAGGTGTTCCTAAGGTGGGTGAGTTGAGACAATAGATTCTTGCAAAATCGCATAATTCCAGATATTCTATTCATCCAGGCGCCACTAAGATGTATTGTGATATATGGGAAGTCTTTTGGTGGAATTGTATGAAAACGAATATAGCAGATTATGTGGCTAAGTACCCTAATTGGCAGCAACGGAAGGTAGAACAACAGATACTAGGAGGTATGGCTCAAGAGATCAACATACCTACTTGGAAGTTGGAAGTGATCAGCATGGACTTTATTACAGGTTTACCTCGTACTCGTAGACAGCGTGACTCCATTTGGGTGATAGTTGACAGAGTTACTAAGTCTGCGCGTTTTTTGGCTGTTAAGGCTATAGTTTCAGCGGAGGACTACGCCAAACTTTACATTAATGAGTTAGTTAGGTTGCATGGGGTTCCTTTGTCTATCATCTCAGATAGAGGTCCTCAGTTTACCTCTAATTTATGGATGTCATTTTAGAGACGTCTTGGTACTCAAGTTTATCTTAGCACAACATTTCATCCACAGATGGATGGTCAGGCAGATCGTACCGTTCAGACTTTAGAAGACATGTTAAAAGCTTGCGTGATCGATTTCAAGGGTAGTTGGGGATGATCACATTCGTCTTATAGGGTTTGCCTACAATAATAGTTATCATTCTAGCATTCAGATGGCCCCTTATGAGGAATTGTATGGGTGTATATGTAGATCTCCAGTTGGTTGGTTTGAAGTAGGTAAAGAAGCCTTGATAGGACCAAATTCAATTCAGGATGCCATGGAAAAAGTTTATCTCATTAGATATAGACTTAAGACAGCCCAGAATCGCCAGAAGTCCTATGCATATGTAAGGAGAAGGGACTTGGAGTTCCAACTGGATGATTGGGTTTTCCCAAAAGTGTCACCTATGAAGGGGGTGATGTGATTTGGCAAGAAGGGGTAGCTCAGTCCTAGATATGTAGGCCCTTACAAGATCTTGAAAAGTGTTGGTAAAGTGACTTAAGAGTTAGAGTTGCCAGCAGAACTAGCAGTAGTGCATCCAATTTTTCACATTTTGTTGTTGAAGAAGTGTGTGGGTGATCCAGCATCTATTGTACCTTTAGAAAGTGTGCCTATGAAGGATAGTCTCACTTATGAAGAGGTACCAGTTAAGATCCTTGATCGGCAGGTTCGAAGGTTGAGAAACAAAAAAGTCGCTACAGTTAAGGTTTTGTGGAGGAGTCAGTCCGTAGAGGGAGCTACTTGGGAAGCATAAGCAGCCATGAAGGCCAAGTATCCTCATCTTTTTCCTTCTAATTCCATTCCAGCTTGAGGTAATAGTTCCTCTTCAGTTTTTCAGACATTCATGCGCAGATTCAATCTTAGTATCATGTTCCTTCAGTTTGTACTTGCATTTTCAGCATATTTGCATGTCCTTGGAACTTAGTTCAGTCAGAAATCAGTTTCTAGTAATTAGTGGCAGGGTTTGCAGCTCTTTCCCTCCCTAACCAGCTAGTTTAGTCTTCATTGGAGGACAAATGTTCCAAGGGGGAGATAATGTAACACCCCGAATGCTAGAACTACCAAAATGCAGATTTTTTAGAAGTTGCAGGTGTAACCCACGGTTGCCACCCACCGACCGTAGGGTGACCCACGGTCCGTTCTGGTGGTCCGTAGTTCACCACATTCAACCTCCGTCCCAGGAACCCCCAGAAAATTAGTTAAGGGTCAGCCCTCGCCAGGACCTATGGACCGTAGGTCAGGCCACGGTCCGTGGTCAGGGTCGTGGGTCAGACCACCAACTTTCGGTCACAGAACCTCCATCGATGGTTGCCAGGAAAGACCGTAGGTCTATCCACGGTCCTTCGGTCTAGTCCGTGAGTGACCCTAACAACTTTTAAGTTAGGGGTCGTTTGGTCTTTTCCTCATGCATTAGACCCCTAAACTCCTTTGTTTAAACCCTAGACTACATGGTTTCGGTCTTGGTCAGTTTTAGCCTAGAAAGTATATTAGAACTAACCCTAATAAATCATTCACAAAAAAATCAATATTCTTAGAACAAAGGAGGAGGAAAAGTCGACCAAACCCTTACTTAAGAACGCATCAAGTTTTCATCAGTTCCAACCTTGAAATCAAAATATTTCTCCCTAAATTTCATTACCAGGCTTGTGGGATTTCACTAGTCGGTTCCTTTCACCCATTAGGTCCCTAGATTTCAATCAGAATCTTGATTCCCTGGATATGATCTAGACTTAGGGTTTCTTGAAAGTTAGAAATTGATGGGTTTTAGCTGTCAGAATGATCCAAATCAGATTATCACGTTATTGCTTCGTTTCTTGTATGAAATTTAGAATCCAAAACATGTAGTTCCTTTAGTTAATGAATTATATACCCTAGGTCAGTTATTTCAGATATACATGCTTCAGTTTACAAATTTCACATTATCAGTTATAATTGTTGCATTCTCATATTTTGCATATCATTATTTTGACCTATCCTTATTACAGAAATTTAGTTATAAATTATTAATTACATAAGCAATTGGGAGTATCTTAATACCAATTTCACTAGGTCTCAGCGTTCTGGAATAGTCCCAGAACTATGTGCCCCGTAGGTTGTAAGTCCCCTTTGTGGGCATCATTTTAGTGAGTATGTATGTCATGGCTCTATACCTCTGGTAGGGTATTTTGGGTCCTCTCGATGGAGCGTCTACATCGTACTCCACATTTAGCACATGTGGTTTTATGTCGGTTATTATTAGCTCCCTTACAGTCAGATTCTATTGCATTTACCATGTTATCAGTTACAATTCAAATTTCAGTTTCAGCATGTTATAAACTTGATGATTGCATTCAGTTAGTTCATATTCAGTATTCTTAGTTTAGTATCATGCCTATCTTATATCATTTCTCAGTTATATGTTTGTTCAGTTATGATTATTGTTCAGTTTTACTCTATCATGCATGCTCAGTACCTTTCAAGTACTTTCGTAGACTCTGCGCTACATCTTCTCGTGATGTAGGTTCAGGTTCTCAACTTCTACATCACGCATAGATTGGTTTCCGATCTTCAGTTCAGCAACATCAGTGGTGAGTCCTCATTCTTCGAGGACGATTAGTTTTTAGTTTTCTGTTTTTGCTAGATTTAGTTGGAGGCATATCCCAACACTTCTAGTCAGTTAGAGGATTATTTTAAGACATAGTTAGAATCAGCTTTAGTATTTGAGTTTGACTTTTCAGCTGTTGTGAACCTCTCAGTATCTATATATTCAGATTTAGTATGGTTATTCCCCATCATTTTAGATTCTTTCATGATTAGCTTCCGCACAGTATTTATTGATTCAGTCTATCTATAGTATGCTTATGATATGCCAGTAGGGTTAGCTTGGGGTCACTCGTCATCCTAGGTCCTGTGTCCGCATCCTCGGGGTAGCTTTGGTGCGTGACAATATCCATTCACCCTAACCCATTTTTAATCGTTTAGCCCGTTTAAGTCCTTCGAAAGTGTATTAACACTTCCTATTGATTCTAACTACTGTGAATGACTTCTAAACAACTAGAAATCATCCATAAACATGAATCATAACCTTGAATCCATAAATTCAAATTCAAGGAAAGTTAAGAGCCAAGTTTAGAAAGTTCGTAGAGTTTTTTTTGAAGTCTTTTGCAAATGTTTTAAACTTGTTTTAAGACTTGAGTTTTGACTTAAGTAAGAGTAACAAATAAAGTTCATTTCTTCAAAAAGAGTATATAGGAACTAAGTATTCCAAGAGAGTAAATGTTTTCACATTAAAATAAGAGAGGAAACACTGATTTCCAAGAGACCTTTTGACCTAGTTTTTGAGTAATTATCTCAAACCATAGAAAGAGTTTTTGTTTTCAAAGCATATGAGCTGAGTATTTTGGGAGTAGTATTGAGAACTGATGTCGGGACGAGTTCAGAACAACCTAATGTCTCCATAAACTATGTAGCCATCGTGGGAAGAAAGGGTAATACTTTTTAGATGATTCCTTAGTGATTTTTAGAATATACTAGTGGATCCACTTAGTTGAGGCGTTCTATATCCCGAGAAGTTACAGGAAAGTTCTAGTAGCGTGGGTGAGATGCTGTATCATCTCATAACTCATAGTGATGGTTGTTGGTTAGAAAAACTCCAACAAAGTTATATTATTTAATTACCTATGTATATTGAGTTGTTTCTTACTATTTTAAATGCTTTATATAAACTGCATATTTAATGTTATTTAATTCTGCATTTGAGTTTAGTATCCATGAATTTCAAGAAAGTTGAGGTGAGTGTTTCTTTCAGATTCCAGGTCAAGCTTATGTATTGTTTAGAATTCCCCTCGCATGCTCGTACATTCAATGTATTGATTCCATTTAGCTGCATCATAAAATGATGCAGATACAGGTAACAAGGCTCAGCATCCAATGTCACATTGATCCAGTTGAGCACTCAGAGTCAGTTGGTGAGCCTTCTTGCTTTCCAGAGGATTCCCTTTTTTATTGCTTTGTTAGTTCAATTGTTAGGATGATCGGGGGTCTTATCCCGGCATCCCTCATAGTTTTAGAGGCTTCATAGATCAATAGTTATAGTTCTTTAGTCTTTCTATTTGCAGTTATTTATGTTAAGACTTGAGTTGCCACTTTGGCTAGTCTAATATTTCTTAAGTTATTGCATGATTTATCCTTTGAGACTTTTTCTTATTATTTAAGCCAGGGAAAGGGTTCGCTTGGGGCAAACAATGGTTCTTGAGTGCCAGTCCCACCTAGAGTGTAGGCTCGGAGTGTGATAATTACTCTTACCCAGTGGATGGCTAATCGATTTGGTAATCATTTTTACCTTTTTATGATGTTTGGCTAAAACCCCAATTCTTGGGGTGTGATCATGTGATTATCGGTTGAATTAGTTTATGGGTATTGTTAATTACTAGTTTAAATGCTATATTGAAGTGCGTTCAATCATTAGTTGTAGTTTAATTTATGAAATGTAGTTGCAAATGTAGTTATAACCTTGTGTTCTTAGCTTGCTTGAGAGAGAGGTTTTAGAAGTAAGACTATTGATTAATGGTTTGTAGGTATTGGGTTGAGCTGGGTTCAGCTCAAGAGAGTGAATCCTAAACCCAATCCTACCCATCTAGCTTGAGAAAGTGGATGAATTAAGATGTGGGTTGTTCTTCATTGCTATTCTTGTTGATGTTTGAAAGAAATCACCTGATTTGGGATAGTTGTTTGAGAGAAAACTATCTCCCATATAGTCTAGCCTACCTTATGGTTTTTAGTTGTTTACTAGTAGTTTCAATTACCCATTTATCAAAATTTGCCTATAATCGATCACATCGTGAGAATTCCTCTCCTTAATGTTATTTCAAATTGTTGTGATTGCGTTGTAGTTGATAATTGCAAACCAAAACCCCCCCATCTGACATTCGTATCTCCCCTTTTAATTTGTTTCATGTATTTTTTGATAATATATATTCCTATATCTATTTAGATCAGATCCGCACTTCTTGATTGAATTTGAACACGTACAACTCCATGTGGGATTTGACCCCAACTCATTTATTGGGTTTTATATCGCTTAACGATCATTTGCACTTAGAATTGGATAAAGTGTATTTGATAAATGTTAAATTAATCAAAAATTAGTTTTTGCTTTGCAGCACTAGAACCCGAACAACTAGACGGAGCTTGTTTACCTTTCTCCGTTGGCCGCAATTATTTGGCAATCCCTTATTTTGCGACCACTCTTTCCACAACAAAAGCAACCATCTGTGCTGGCTAAGCATTTACCCTTGTCCTTTCTTCCACACATAGCACAAGTACATGTAGGCAATAAAGAAGAACTACCATTCCCTTCTTGAGGCTTAGGGTTAGACACCCTATCTTTATTGAACTTAGGAGGAGCATTGAATGAACCTTGGCCGGAAAACCTTTGTCAAAATTTATAATGACCATGTCCATCGGACCTTGAGTGTGAGAAGTTACCATCACTAGTTTTGGCCCTCTTTGCCTCCCTAGTCTTTTCCTTAAGTTTTTCCTTTTCAATTTTTTGAGCATGAACCATGAGGTGATAAATGTCCATACCATTGATAAGCATAGCGGTACGACATTCCTTAACTACCATCTCAGACACACCCGAAACAAACCACCCATCCTTGCCCTTGGATCAACAACCATAGTAGGAGCATATTGAGATAATTGTGTGAACTTTAAAGCATCCTTAACACGCATATTTCCTTGACAAAGGTTTATAAATTCGAGAAACTTCGCCTCCCTCATCTCAAGGGGAAAGAACCTATCAAGGAAAGCAACTTGGAACTTTTCCCAATCGAGAGGACCCGCATCTTCTACTCTCCCTTCTTTCCATTGGTTGAACTATAATTGAGCAACACTCTTAAGTTGATTCAGCAGTAATTCCTCCTTTTCACTGACGTCACTCCCATGATCATCAACACCTTGTAAGCATCATAAATGAATTCTTGAGGGTCTTCCTCAAATTTAGAACCATGAAACTCCGGAGGATTTGTTCTAGTGAAGTCCCTCACTCTAGATGCCGCCATACCTATATTTGGGTTCACGGGGAACACAACCTACCTATTGACTTGGGTTATCACGGCTTGAGCCAATACATGAAAAGCATCCCTAAACTCCGCATTAGTCACTTGCTTGGCCAAAGGGTCGACCGAAAGTTGAGGAGCTTGAGGAGGATCATCTTGATTCACATTTTCTCCCACATTCCTTCTAGCTTATGCCCTTCGAGTTGCCATATCCTATAGAGCATCAGATAGGGATTAGGAGAGAGTCATGATAGAGTTAAACTCTATCGTATGACTTTATATTAATGAAGAAGTGCAGTTTCCTAAACATCTTATAGCCTCTCATTCATAAATATGGCGCACTTAACACTCATGAACAAAACTCTACTCGACATTGCTTTTGAGACTTCCTAGGACCTTTTTAAACCTTGTGCTCTGATACCAAGTTTGGCATGACCCAAGGTACCCCTAGGTGGGCATACAAGACCAAAAGGTAATAAAGACTTAAAATATAGTTTCAACATATAAAAGTTTATACAAAAAAGTGAAAGTCCAAACATTGTCTCACAGCCATTTAGTACATGATTGATCGGGGCATGGCCCGTACATCAATTTCCAAAACTTTGAGTAAAGAGAAAAGGGAAACCAAATCTCGATCCGCGGGTGATGAGGATTCACCAATCTTCAACCTTCTACATGAGATCCCTAGCCACAAAAGTGAGAGTCTGAAAGGTCGGACCCTACATTTGGGGAAAATATAGACAAGAGTATGTGTTAGTACAAATATGTACCAAGTATGATAGTCATGCATAAAACATTTGACAACATGCTTAAAGAGGGATATCATCATGCGATGCAATGACCAAGCTAAACATGATATAAAAAGGTTTAGAAGGCATAAGTCATAAAACATGGTCAATGCAATTAGACACCTTCTTAAAAATAAATGTGAGATACTTCTTGAAGTAACCTTAGTTCATTATTGTGGGAGATTTACCTTTGACCGACATATAAAACCATGTGAGCTATCAACACGGAATTTGGTGTCTACCTGACACCGAAAAGGGGTGCCCTACTTACCAAGGTAAGATCATGAACTTCTAGCTTATGTGGATCCACTAGCTAATGTCTATCTAAGACAATCATCCTATGGGGTCACTTAGGTATGGGATAAGGAGATTGCTACTAGAAACCCGACCTCTACTAACAGGAGAGCTTCAATCTCAATATCATCTCACTGCTAAGCGTAAATTCCACAGAATAGTTATTTTCTTTATTTGTATTTATTATCAATTGAAGGGCACGTCATATTGCAAATACACGCTAAGTCATATGTCATCCAATGAAAGGTACGATTATGTAACCAATCCAAAGTTGATTCACTTTAGGTGAGAAGACCTTTCAACCTTAGAATCCTTTATGTGAGGAAACCTTTCACATTCATGCATGAGGTATGAGAGCAATCCTTTTACAAAAATTAACCACAACAACCACATATATGTTTTTACTCTCAATGCAATCTACATCATATCTCATCAATTCCATAAGAACACACATAATTCCATAATTCACATTTCATAGTTTAAAACCCACTTTCAATCATCAATATCTAGAAAATATGGGATGGACATGGGTTCATGGGGATTCATCTTAAAATCATGAAATTATATCAATTCATGCATAAAAGTTCATAAATCAATCAAGTAAATCAATATTGAAAGGAACCCATGACATGGAACAAAACCCGATCTCAATTGAGGATTTCTTACTTTGTAAATTAGAAAATTTAGGAACTCCATGGAGGAAAGGGATTAATGGATGAAAACTATCATACCTCTATGCCAAGATCTTGCCTTCAATGGTGTAATTTTAGGACTTGAAACCCTAGGTTATGTCCTTCTTCTTCAAGCTTTCTAGAGAGAGAAATATTTTGGGGAGGAAGACTTGTTAATATTTTAGAAATTTAAGAGAATGATTTCAATTCAGAGAAATTTGGGGTTAAAAACACTTATATAGGGCTTTAGTTGAAGGGTGAAACGCCATAGTATTAGGCTAGAATAATTTGGAGAATACCCAAAAGCCCTTAAGAAAGTAACTATCAAGCTCACCGACAACCTCGACCTACAGTCAATTGATCAACTCACGGCCTATCAGGGTTGGTCGTTGATGAGTTCAGAGATCAACATTTTGGGCTCCCAACGATGGACCACACATATGGCTCATGGGTCCATCGACGGACCGTGGACCACGATGATAGGTCCCAACTCTCGACCTCAAAATTTCTATAAGTCTGGGACTCACCTACGAAACCTATTTACGGCTTGTGCATTGAATGATGCACCGTCCTGGTGAACCATTGAAAAATTCCTTAAACTTGACATTTTTGGAAAGATGGACTAGCCAACCACGGGCCTACCTACGGTCCGTGTGTAAGAGCCAGACTATTGGTGGCGTCTATTGGTTCTGGTACCAGATTTTCTAAAGGATTGAAATCATACTTACCTCGAATCTGAGGTGTTACATGCCTAAGCAATGAAGAACTAGACAGTAGCATGTGGGTCCACTAATGGAGACCCCGGTGCAATAATGTGTGCCTCCCAAGTGGTCTGTGGGACACCATCAGTAAAGTCCTCCGAAACAATCTGAGGAACACCATTAGTAGATCCCCTTGATGTTTGTTGTAGACCGAGGAAGGTTTTAGAAGACATAATTTCAAGCAACTAGAGTGTGTTTGTTGCTGACAGATCCATTGCACAGAATATATTGATACGTCATGATTCGGTTAGACTTTACATCAGGAAAAATACCACTAGAAGCTGCCTAATATAGATTGATTTGTGAAAAGCATATGATAGTGTGGAATGGTAATTTTGGAATGAAATGATGCATGTAATAAATTTCCCTTACTAATTCATAGTAGGAAAAAAGGGACTATGGTGATCCAATATCCCCACTGCTATTTGTAGTTTGTATGGAATACCTCACAATAGTTATGAGATGTAAATATTACCCTAAATGTAAGGGCATGCCACTTAATCGTGTGTCTTTCGTATATGACATGCTAATGTTTAGCAAAGGGGAATACCAATCTATATTGATGATGCTAAAAGAATTGAAGTCATTTTCTGAAGTCTCAGTAGTAAGAACCAATGATTCAAAATCGAATATTTTCTTAGCAAACATGGAAAAACAAACACCGGAGGACCAGTGTGAGGAGATAGGCTATGCAAAAGGTAGATTACCCTTAGGTACTTAGGCGTACCTGTATTAGAAAAAGTCTCTCATTGGGGGATTGTGAATTACTGGTAGACAATCTGACCTCGAAAGTAAGGACATGGGGATCAAGAAAACCTATCATATGTTGGGAGAGTGATTTTATTAAATTCAGTATTACTACATATGCACTCATATTGGGCATCAATATTTCTACTACCAAAGAAATTATGAAGGACACCACCACGATATGCAGAAACTTTATATGGAACAGATATGTGCACACAAATCGACCACCACTAATGGGATGGGAAAGAGTATGAATGTATCAACTGAGAAGGGGGACTTGGAATACAAGACTGCATAAAGTGGAATGAGGCAGCAATAGCAAATTATGTATGAAATGTGGCAAGAAAGGCGGACATCCAGCGGGTGAAGTGGGGTAATCAAATATATCGGAGGAATGAAGATTGGTTGCAGCTTAGGCCGAGCCAAGACACTTGCTGTTATTGGAAGAAAATTCATAGTATCAAAGAAATTTGAAGGCATGAATGGTTGGAAATGGATGGCAATAGGCAATAGGCAAGGTGGTCTGATATCCCCACTAGTATGTGTAGTATGGATGGAATAATTCACGAGAATTATGAGATGAGTGGCTATACAGTAATGATTTAAATATCACACTAAATGTAAGGGCATGCAACTTAATCATTTGTATTTCGTAGATGATAACCTAATGTTTAGCAAAGGGGCCTACCAAGTTGTACTGATGATGCTGAGAAAATTGAAGTCATTTTCTGAAACCTCAAGAGTAACAACCAATGATTCAAAGTCGAATATTTTTTCAGCAAAAATGGAGAAACAAACACTGGAGGACCAGTGTGTGGAGACAAGCTATGCAAAAGGTAAATTACCCTTAGGTACTTAGGCGTACCTATATTAGAAAAAAGTCTCTCATTGGGGGATTGTGAGCTACTGGTAGATAAACAGTCCTCGAGAGTAAGGACATGAGGTTCAAGAAACCTCTCATATGTTGGGAGAGTGTTTTAAGTAAATTCAGTATTACTACACATCCACTCATACTGACATCAATATTTCTACTACCAAAGAAAGTTAGGACACCACAACGATATGTAGAAACTTTATATGGAGCGGACATGTGTACACAAATCGAGCACCACTAATAGTATGGGAAAAAGTATGAACGTCTAAGACAAAAGGGGACTTTGAATACAAGAATGCATAAAGTGATGATGAAATGTGGCAGGAAAGGCAGACATCCAGTAGGTGAAGTGGGGTAATCATAAATATTGGAGGAATGAAGATTGCTTGAAGCTTAGGCTGAGCCAAGACACTTGCTGTTATTGGAAGAAAATTCATAGTATCAAAGAAATTTTAAGGCAGGAATGGTTGGAAATGGATGGCAATAGGCAATAGACAATAGGGAAATAATCCATAAAGAATGGATATAAATGGAGATGTGGGAAAGGGACAATATGTCCCTAGTGGAGAGGATTATGAAGTAAGCTCAATATACCTTAGAACAGCTTCATAAGTTAATTCGTTATGCATGAAAGACTGTTGAGAAGGGAGAGTTTGGGTAAGATGAATTTAATCCAGGATTCAAGTTTCCTACTTTGTGGAAGATGTGATTGGAGAATTATGTAAGGTGTTAATTATGCCATATAGAACACCATTAAAGGAAGATATTCATGCATAGAAGTCTCTTAAAACATAAACCTACTTGGCAAATAATTATTATGGAAGCACGCTTATTGTTGAAGTAATTAACCATCTGACACTGCCTCGTCATTATTTGAGGTTCTCATTTTCATTTCAACAGAACTAAATGGTTATAATCTCTATCATACCAATAATAGATTATTTTTTCACCAAATTAAATCATGTAATCTTTTAGAGAAGAAAGATGTTGTCATTCTGGATGCTAGAATTCTCCAGCATCTCTACGCGAAATGAGAAAACAAGTGGATAATAGATGGTAATTTCTTGTTGTTAGCATTATATAAGAAAACACCTAATAGGATGATGATGGAAACACTTGAAGATTTTATTGTTGATGACATTCAATTACCACATATTGCACACACATTCCATATTGACATATTAGTATTCAAAACAAGACATCTTTGATTTTGAAGTGATCACATGGTTGAATTGGTGTAAAAGAGTCTATTATTGATATTGGTGAATCATAACTATCTAGTTCTGATATCAGTAAAATGTAGTAGCTTATTTTAATGCTAATGAGCTAATGCTACAAGGCTTCTCACTTAAAAATTGTCATGTCCTAACCTGTTTCTCTTCACAACCTTCTGGACATGGCTCTAATATCCAATGCCTAATTTGTCTGACTGGCAAATGTTGAAAAGTAATGGTGTCCCTTGTTCGTCATTATTGTTGTAAAATTTAGTGAAAGAATTGAATTGGGGAAATTTTCTCTATTATTCAGTATGTCTCAAAATGAGAATAAACTCATACATATATACTAATGTGGCAAGGATATTAAGCCAGTTGTCAACTTACTCCACTAACTAACTCCTCAACTAACTAATGGAAAATAAAACAAATTAGCTAACTAACTAATGTGTTGATTAGATAATTGTATGCTAAGTACCACTATTTTAAATACTCCCCTCAAGCTGGATGTACTGAAAATGTTCAAGACTCCAAGCTTGGAAAATAAAAATCATGATAAGATCGACCAAGAGCCTTGGTTAACAGATCTGCCTACTGGTCTTTGGTGGGAATGTAGCTGGTCTTGATCAAGCGTTGTTGCACCTTCTCCCTAATGAAGTGACAGTCGATTTCGATGTGCTTAGTCCTCTCATGGAAGATTGGGTTAGCAGCAATTTGAATAGCTGCCTTGCTATCACAATGAATGATAGTGGGAGTGCACAAATCCACCTGTAACTCCCTGAATAAGCTTGTAACCCAGACTACCTATGCTGTCAAAGTATCTAAACTCTTGTATTCTACCTCTACGGAGCTTTATGACATAGTATTTTGCTTCTTGGATTTCCAAGAAATGAGAGAATTATAAAATTTCAACAAATACCCAGTCATAGAATTTCTAGTGCTAAGAAAAGCAGCCTAGTCTGCATCACAAAATCCTGTCAATGTGAGGTCTTTATGGGAACTTATAAGTAAGCCCAATACAGGGTTGGCCTTGATGTACTTCATGACTCTCAATGTTGCATTCCAATGTTAGAGTTTGGGTTGTTGCATGTATTGACTCAAATTATGGACGGTAAATGCAATGTTAGGTCTAGTGTTAGTCAAATAGAGGAGCTTTCCTACCATTCTTTGATATTTTCTAACATCCTAAAATAATGGATCATTGATATTGATTGCTGAAGTGAGTTTCAGGTTGCATTCTAGAAGAGTAGAAATAGGTTGTGCACCAGCAAGCCCATCCTCAGCATTCAACTCTAAGGCATATTTTCTTTGATTCATCACTATGCCAATGGGAGATCTACAGAAGTCAATACCTAAGAAATATCTCAACTCTCCTAGGTCCCTGATCTTAAAATGATTGTGTAGCACTTTTTTTGTAGCCCTAACTAATGCAGGTTCACTTTCGGTGATTAATAAGTCATCAACATACACTAAAATGATCACTAAACCAACAGTACTCCTTTAGGGGAATATTGAGTAATCCAACAAACTTTGACTGTAACCTAAATTACACAATGCTTTAGTAAGCTTGACATTCCACTGCCTGGATGCCTGCTTGAGGCCATACAAAGACTTAACAAGTGTGCATACATGGTGCTTGTCTCCAGTCCAAATCCCTTAGGCAACTCCATATACACTTCTTCAAACAGGTCACCTTGCAAAAAGGCATTAAACACATCCATTTGGTAGATAGGCCCGTTCTGAGTTGCAGCCACTACAATGATGGATCTTACAATAACCATTTTGACTACAAGAGCAAATGTTTCCTGATAGTCAATACCCTCCGTTTGGCTATAACCTTTTGTAACAAGTCTTGCCTTGTACCTATCAATATGTCCATCTTCTTTATATTTTATCTTAAATACCCACTTACAGCCAATAGCAGACTTGTGCTCAGGCAATTTCACAACTTGCCATGCTCCATTTTCCTCTAGTGCTTTGATTTCTTCCTTTATAGCTACCACCCATCTGGGATCTTTAATGGCTTTTTCATAAAATCTAGGCTCAACATCAAAAGAAAATTTACTAAGGAAAGCTTGATAACCAGGGGACAAATGTTTATAGGTAATATAGTTCGTCATGGAATAAGGATGATTCGGAGTAGTGACATTAGTGACATAGTCTTTTTAACATACTATTGGACTACTTGTTCTGGTGGAATGTCTTGTACTGTGGCTAATTAGAGGTGCATTAGTGACTACACTGTCAGTAGGGATAATTTCTAAGAATGCATCAACTTCATCACATACAACATCATTTATTTTCCAAAAATATATTCATGCCCCATTGTTTAAACATCATCAATCAGAACTTCTGGATCATTTGTCATAGCCTGTAAATCACTTGCTTCAATATCAAACTTCTGTAGAGGAAATAAAGGGATATAATGATGCCCCTTCTGTGTAGAAAATGGAAAAACATCCTCCTTGAAGGCTACATCTCTACACTCCATCAACTTTCTTTGGTGCAGACCATACACAATATATCCCTTCTGATTGGATGAGTAGCCTATGAAGACACAAACTTCAGCTCTAGTTGAGAATTTATTAGGTTTAACAGACTTTGTAGCATAACATAAACAACCTATTATTCTCAAATGAGTTAAATCACGATGGTGATCATGGAATGTAGGATAAGGTGACTGCCCTGTAATACTGTGGTTGGCAACCTAATGATCAAGTGAACAACTGCTAATACACACTCACCCCAAAATCTTATTGGAAGGGAACCTTTGAACCTGAGAGCCCTTGCTAGCTCAAGGATATGTATGTGCTTTCTTTCAACCACCCCATTCTGTTGAGGGGTATGAGGACAACTAGTCTCATGAACCATGCCAAAACTTTCAAATAATGATCTACAATCCTTGTTAAGGAACTCAGTCCCATTATCTGATATAACTTTCTTAACAACCTTGTTAAATTGAGTCTTAACCATAGTAACGAAACACTTTAGAATAGAAAAAACATCACATTTGAATTTCATAAGAAACAACCAAGTCAATCTTGAATGATTATAAAAATCTGTAATTACGAGAAGGACATCTATATTGTCCCCATACATCTATATGAATCAGATCAAAAATAGAATTTGTTCTAGACATACTTGAAGGAAATGAAAGTCTAGTCTTTCTGGTAAGAGGACAAACTGGACAACTGTTTCAAATGTCTTTATCATCATTATTCCTAAGTAAAGATAAAAGGTGTAACACTTTTATTGAGGGGTTTCCAAGTCTATTATGCCAAAGTAAAACCTCTGAATGCTTGGTATGTGCCAATAAACTTTGCTCAGAAGATATGATCTCTTCTGGAATATGAGTGGGAAGATAATAGAGACCATCCTTCTCCTTAGAAATCCCCTTCACCCTTCCATTTAAGAGGTCCTGAAATACACAAAATACAGGCAAAAAATTAACAGAGCAATTCAGTTGTCTTGTTAATTGAGAATTATCAGTTCCACCAGAATTGCTGCTACTTGGTCCTTGTCCTGAATGGATCATGCCATGACCTATATGCACAGTTTCAAAATCATCCCTAAATTCTTTGTCAATGTAAGTGTCACGATCCGGGAGCACCCCCTAGTCGTAACCGGCGTACTCGACCTCGAAGAGGTCTAATACAAGCCTCTTAGCATTCATTCATCGCATAGACACTAAAACCATAAGGAATTTAAATCTTTCTTTACCAAGAAAAACATTGCATAAAAAAAATAGCAAGCGGAAGACTTTCTAGACTTTATACATGTTGTCTCAAACCATCTAATACTTTAGAGTACAAAATTTCTGGACTAATCCCGTACACAACTTAAACAATACTAAAAGACATAAAAGAA
>JAJOOS010042349.1:0-12182 GCA_029582725.1 Solanum chiquidenum | reverse complement strand
CCCCCCCCCCCAAAATAATAATTTAAAGATTGTATTTAAAAAATGTTTTTAACTTCAGTTTTTTTACCCCAACTCACCCCTACCACCAGGCACTCCAAAAAAATATTAAAAGTTGTTTTTAAAAGATATTTCTAATTTCAATTTTTTTATTATTTTACCCCCACCCCTTATCTTCCCCCCATCCCCTTCAAAAAAAATAATCAAGTTTGTTTTTAAAAAATATTTTCTACTTCAAATTTTTATTTTTTTCATCCCTACCCTCGACCATCCCCCCACCCCCCCCTCCCAAAAAAAATAATTTGAGTTTGTTTTAAAAAAATATTTTCAACTTCAAAATTTCATTTTTTTCACCCCTGTCCTCGACCCACCCCCTACCAGCCCTCCAACCCCCAGAAAAAATTTAAGTTTGTTTTTAAAAAATATTTCAATTTCAAATTTTTATTTTGACACCCCTACCCTCGACCCCCACCTCCCCCGGCCAGCCCCATTACCAGCCCCCTCCCCCGGCCAGCCCCATTACCACCCCCTCCCCCATCACCAACCCCAAAAAAAAAAAATTAAGTTTGTTTTTAAAAAATACGGAAAAGGGTCAAAATTGCCCCTAAACTATGTGAAATAGACCACTTATACCCTCCATTACATTTTGGGATCAAAAATACCCCCACCGTTATCTTAGGAGACCACAAATACTCTCAAGAGTTAACACCCCAAATTATTAGTGACATGGCAAGCCACATGGGACTAATCCCTCCACCTAAGCATTGCCAACTAAGATTCACTACAAAAGAACTTGACCTTTAGTGGCGACAAAGTGGCCACAAAATCCCAAAATATTGCCACTAAACACAACCTTGATCTATTTCAGTTGAGCAATTATGAGAGCTTATCTTGGTGTCTAATTCAGTTCCCACAAAGATAGTGTTCCTTGCTTTTCAAATCCTGTAAATCAGAGCTACAACTACAGCCACTACCAGTCTTCATATTTTATATACACTTGGTTAATCCATCCACAGCCTTCTGAGCTATGTTCCAAACTTATTTGACAATTGCATGTTTATTCCATTATACATATATAGTTTGTGAGCCCTAGACTCCTTGTCTCACTTTAATCTGCACACCAATTCCCATGCCACAAGAGGTAGTTTAGTAGTACTGTTCACTTTCCCATCCCAAAGAAAATGATACTCACTTTTTTTTTAGTCAGACACATTTTCATATTTAGTAACAATTCAACTTTTAGATGTATATTTTATCCTTAATGAAATGATTTATAAACACACAAACGTCTATCACTTATTTTAGACCACAAATTTCAAAAGTCTACTTTCTTTCTTAAACTGCATGACAAGTCAAACTAAGTCATATAAAATGAGACTGATGGAGTATTAATCCTTTTGAGACCAAGTCAAAGCTATTGGTGTGTCTGCATGATCAATTTTAGGTACCAATGTTATCACAGTGCTATTCAAGGCGCTAAACAGCTGCCCAGTATTGAAAAAATTCCATTACTTCTACTTTATAAGTTCTTCCTTTACAAAAGGCCAACAATCTTTGATGAATTGAAGAAAACATAATTTACTCTATTATGCAATAAATTAGGCTTCTTTACAATCTTTGTTCATAGAAATAATATAGACACATTTATTTACCTAGAAGCTGAGATGTTGCACTCGTATCTTATTTGTTGAATTTGCATGCCCTTATACTCTATATTAATGCATGCTCAAGTATTACTAACTTGGACAAATATTTCTACGATCAACCAATGTCTGGAAGGCCAATAGTCAAATCAGTCTCCACCCGGCTACACGTGTCCTTTTCTGTCAGTTGGGCTGGTCCTGTTAAGTCAACCAGTAGTTCTAATGCTGCCGGACTTACTCGTCCACACTAGCAACATCATGATTTTATAAGAATTTGTCAACAAAAACACATGTAGTTGAAGAGTTTATGTTTGATGGTGCAAGAAATATTTACATAATAAGTCGTCTTAATTCAATGTGGAGAATCAAACCATCCCCAACACGGTGAAAGTTCAGGTAGTTAGTTACAAAGATTCCCCACATAATAAGTCGTTGATAAAGTAAATCTCGATGTTAACCAACAAGATTATGATAACAGATTGATTATGTATCACAATTTTCATCACTACATGGAAGGCTTTCTTGTAAATATATTGACAAGACCAAGGATAAATTGTAGTAATTTATCTTCTATAACTGGTTAAAAATTTACTTGTACATGCACGGATAGTGTATACAATAATTTTTTACTTATTGGATCTAAATTTCTTTAGCATAATTGTCAGTCATGGTTGCACAGTTTACTCTTAACACTTGAACTTACAAACTAGTGATTTTGCATGTTGAAATGATATGTTGCTTGAACTCTTTAACAATATTATTGTATCGATCAAATCCTTAAAAAAAGGCATTTTTCAAGGATCCAACAGACCCATGCATCGACATTTGAAGAAGTCCCAGCAACAGTTTCAGTATGTGGATACTAGTTAGGGGAAAGAGGAAATATTGAACGGGTAACTACGTGAGTCGTCCTATAAACATGAGCTTCCACTTGACAAGGTGATATGTTATTACTCTGTCCGTTTCAATTTGTTTGTTAGAAAATGACTTGACACGAAATTTAAGAAGATAAAGAAAACTTTTGAATCTAGGGTGTTAAACTAAAGATACATAGGATGTACTAAAATGCTCTTTAATTTTGTAGTCTTAAACATGTCAAGTAGAAAGTTAAAACTAAAAAGTTGTCAAAAAATGAAAAAGACATTCCTTTTGAAACAGACTATAGAAAACAGTAAGTCAAACAAATTGAAATAGAGTCTTATTATTAATTCAAATCGAAAAGGAAGATTTTATGGGAGAGTTCACCTTTTCAGATAACCTTGCATTTTCTTCAAGCAATAGTCTCTCCTGCACAAGAGGAAAACAAAAGGGTGTTTGCTAATTCAGTGAAATTAAATTAGCAAGTACTAGTAAAATTGCATTGAAGTTGTATCATCATACCCTGCCTTTTAGCCGTTGTAATTCATCCTTGAATAATTGAGACTAGAAAATGACCAACATAAGAATTGGTTAACCAATGAAGTCAAATCATGTAAACATGTTAAGCTCAATTACATATTAATTAGACACATTTTTATACGTGTGTCAAGTCAAACTATATCACATAAATTGAGACGATGGAAGTAATGCCTTTCTCGCCCTGATGTTCTTCAAGCTTTTCTCCAGTTGGTTGTCAATCTCTTGAAGTTCATTCATTGAACATGATCCAATGCCTTGCCCCAAAAGCTTCCTAAGCATTGAAATTCAATTACGCCAAGAAATTGTTTAAAAAGAGTGACTACATTCAAACTGGAAAACCTAACTGCTAAGACTGACTACAATACCGTTTGGAAATTTCAAGGATCTCTATCTTCTTTGCAATGTTTGCTGTTTCTTCCTTCAATTGCTGCAAATCATGAAATAAATTATGGAACAAAACCAACAACTGATGATGAGATGCAACAAATGAGGAATATAAACCATAAATTTCATGACATTATTCTAGATGTTAACAAATGACTTACGAAATATTAATGTATATCAATATTTTTAGACAAAAGCCTAGATCACCAATATGGATTAATATCTTGAAGGGAAATTCCAGTTGAATCATCATTATTTGCCAAGAATAGTAAAGATATGGTTTAACTCAACCCTAAAAATGGCCGGGATCATGATTCATGAGAGGAGAATAGTCCAAGATCATATAAGGAGTTCATGTTCCCATCCCACAAATGATGTTGGGACTCCACGATATAAAACATGAACCCAACATCAGAAACAATGAATTAGGATGGCCCTAATTCTAATAATGTGCGAAGAAATGGATCTTCAGTCTAACTCAACTCTAAAAACTAGCTCATAGGTGAGTATTGTTCAAGCCTTATAAGGATCCCAAGGTTCTTGTCATTCACCGATATGAGATTCATTCCATTCATCACTCCCTCTCACACCCAAATCTGGACAGTTGGGTTTTCACTATTCAGTCTAGTGGGTGCACATTCATGGACTGAAACCTTCTGCAATTGTTCTGGATCCTGGCCCTAATATCAAATTAGTCTAGCTCTAATACCATGTCAAATTGATTTGTAAAGAAATAGATCTTAAACTTAACTCAACTCTAAAAAACTAGCTCATAGGGTGAGCATTATAAAAATATATATAAAAAGACCAATTACACATTCTATATCCGATGTGGTATTCTTAAAACTCCTTGCACACCCAGGTCTCGTTAACTGGACCATGAACAATACAATATTAGGGTCCAACATCAGTGAATCAAAAATTAAGATAGATCTGATATTATGTAAAGAAATATGGAATCTCAAAAACAAAATCATGAAGGAAGGGTTGTCAAAGTCCATATAAGTAAAACTATCAGTTCATTCTCTAACCAATGAGAGACTTTAACCTACTTTAACACCTCCCTTCATGTATAAACCCAATCGGAGCATGGACAATAAGAAGTCCAAATGGGAATGAACTTAGCTATGATACCATGTAAATATATGATATTTAAGTCTAACTCAACCACAAATCTAACTCATGAGGAGAGGATTATCCAAACTAATATAATGAATCCACGTTCCGATACAACAAATGATGTGGAACTCCAACACCACAACCACCACCACCCCCTACCCTACCCCCACAATCCGAACACCCAAGACTAGACATTTAGAGCGTGAACACAGGGGTTAAACATCATCAACAATGAATTTGAATAGGTCTAACTTTGATACTTGAAGAAATGGATCTTGAGACTACCTCACACTCAAAAATTAACTAATAGGTTGGAGATTGTCAAATTCCTGTAAGGAGACCAATTACGCACGTGAGACTTGTTGGAGATTTTAAGGTGTGAATGAAAAGTGAAAAAATGTATCTTTAGATTACACCAAAAAAAATACCTTTTAGATTGCATCTCTTTGTCTCGCTTTTCATTCTCCATAACTTTAATTTAGTGGTTTTGCCTTAGATTTTAGGGACTGATATACAATAAATACTCTTCTTCTTACCATCATTTATGCATAAGAATAAAATAATGTTGTGATGTATGATTTGCTTTATTTGTTGTGTTTATTAGAGTCCTGTAATTTGTGTTGCCACTATGCCATAAATGGTTTTTCATTTTATCCTAAGAAGATATAACTCAAATCTTAACAAAAGTGAAGGGTTACAATTCCTTAAGGACACATAAACCACTTGTGAACTTGAAATAATTTTCTACTTTTAACTACATTTCTATTTAATTATTTTTCTGTTTATAAAAACAGCCACTTGTTTATATAATTAGTATCCTAAACATAAATAATAATACAACTCTTAACAAGAACGCCCAACATTTAAATTTTGGCCTTCCAGAGGTAATTCCACTAACTCAAGTTCTTTTTTTTATTTAAAGCCACTTTTTTGGTGGGGGTTAGGCATGATAGCCAAGTACATACACGAGAGAAATATCTTTTCTTTTTTGAAATTGGTAATTATAACGCCTATCCTCTCCAAAAGAATTGTGATATTGGGCATTTCCAAATATCAACATGTTATGATCCTATAGATCATTATGAGCCTACATGATTTACAAGTTGTACCAGCTTCAAGGAGAGTTAAACTATTCTTCAAGAAGAAATGCTGGGAAACAAAAAATCACAATAATAATATAATTTTTTATTTAGCCAAATAATAGTACTGAAAAATGGATAGATATTACTACAATGATATACAAATAACAATGTAGAAAATTAATAATTAATACTTGAGTCATGCTGAGCACTATCCTAAAAAATTATTTCAGTGGTGTGAAATGTTTCTCGAGAATTAAACAAGTCTTTCCTATTTAAATAGAGGATATATACATGAATCAGCAAATTAATTAACATCAACAAGATTTTAGTGGGAAAATAAAATAACAACGCCCAAATAATTAATTAACTTAAAACAGAAAGTGAAAAGAGAGAGAGTTCAAGAGAGAATGAAAGAGTAAATGGAGAGATTTAATATTTTGTTCTTAATCTATTTCATTAAAAGAAGGAATTGAAAGCAATTTATAGAAAGAAGATACCTATCAAAGGAAGACAAGTCTCATGGACATTTGTATAACAAAGCTTCATCTAAGAAGCCATTTGTTTTCTATTGTGCCAATTGATACTTCAGAATACGCAGTTACAAGAGTCCTTAAATAGAAAATCTAGTAAATAAAAAACACGTTTACTCTCCTAATAATTCTGAATCTAAAAACTGACTCATCAACTACTCCTCTAGCCTAAAAACTAGGAAACAACATATTAACTCCTAAACAAATGCAACAACCTAATTACTATGGACAAGTTTAACAGGTGGTGGGAAGGTTAAAGAGTTATAAGAGAACTTGGAAGAAACGATGGAGAAGAAGAGGAAGGGAGATCATAGGAGGAAAAAATTGAGGATGGAGGAGTTGGATATGTTATAGAAATAAGAAGAAATTTAGATTTAGGATATGTGAAGCGGAGAATATGTTCATGAAATATAACATCTTTGCTAATAATGAAAGTAACAAAATTGACAAGTATCGGAGAAGGCTTGGTTTTGACTATGCCATCTCTAATTCACACAGTAAAGTTTAGATTTTTTGGAATTCTAATTTGATTTGTTCTGTGATTTCCAAATCTAGACAACGAATTACTTTACAGGTTTGTATGCAAGCTAGCAATGATTCTCTCTGGACTAGCTACCATAGTTTATACAAGATCCAAGGCTAATAAGAGGAAGTATTTATGGCAAAAACTCAGAGATTTAGATTCGATCATTGATGGCCCATGGGTCATTATATTGGTGGTGACTTCAACTCCATAATGCACGTTGAAGAGAAAAGTATGGATGATTGTGGTATCACTGACTCTGATTTTGTAGGCAATATACACACTTGGTGTAATGGCAGATGAGGTACAAACAGGATTCATATGAGGCTGGACGTGGAACACCTCTCCAAAACAGGATTCATTGTTGGTTAGTTGCTCTAATGATGATCAACAAGTTATCAAATATTTCATATTTCTCAACTTTTGGACTGATCAAGAGGATTTTCTTGTCAAGGTCAAAACAGTTTGGGAAGATGAAGTGCAAGGTAATCCAATGTGGAGATTGCATCAAAAACTTAAAGCATTAGCTAAGGAGAGCTTAGTAAGTGGTCCAGAGAATGTATTGGAGATGTGTTCCATCGAATTAAAGAGCTAGAACATGAAATGACAACTTGTGAAACTTCATACCTACTTTCAGACTCTGAGGCTGATAGACAAAATCTCAATAGATCTAAGGTTTAATACATCAGATGGCTGAAAATGGAAGATTTTATTCTCATACAGAAAGCTAGACTCAAATGGGCGACGGATGGAGATTTCAGTACCAAGTACTTTCACAGTACTATCAGAGCAAGGAGGAGGAGAGCTAAAATTTACAAAATCAAGGATAATGAAAGACAATGGGTCGAAGGAAACCATAACATCTCCGAGGCTGCCATAGAGTATTTCAGTCATATGTTCACTAAACAAACCAGGAATATTAACTTGGATTTTATCAGAGACTGTGATAATCTTATTAATGTAAATGATAATGAAAACTTGACTAAAACCCCAACAGAAGAAGAAATCAAAATGGCTATAGACTCTATGGACCCAAACAGTTGTGTTGGGCCAGACGGATTCAATGGTCATTTCTTTCAGTTTTGTTGGGACATCATCAAGGCTGAGGTTGTATCTTTTGTGATCTGTTTCTTTCAAGGTGCCGAGCTCACTAAATTCTTTACTCATTCATGTTTAACTTTAATTTCCAAAGTTACTTCCCTGATTGTTTTTCCAAACTTCGACCTATAAGTCAATTGCATTTTGCCGATGATCATTTCTGAAAATCAATCTGGCTTTTGTCAAGGGTAGACAAATCTCTGAGAATATTTTTCTTACTCAAGAGATTATTCATAATATTAGATCTAAAACTACTTGTTGCAATGTAGTCATTAAGCTAGACATGTCTAAAGCTTATGATAAACTATCTTGGAACTTTCTAACTTCTGTTCTTAGGAAAATGGGCTTTGCTGAGGTTTTTATTGAAATGGTTTACCGAATGCTTGCGAACAATTGGTACTTTGTGATCATTAATGGGACAAGATTTTGTTTCTTTAAATCAATCAGGGGTCTAAATCAAGGTGATCCTTTATCTCCTGCTCTTTTTATTATTGCTGCTGAGACTCTTTCTAGAGCCTTGAATTATTTGAATCATAATCAGAGGTTCACTAATTTCTCTATGCATAACAAGGGACCACTGATTAATCACCTTAGTTATGCTGATGATATTGTTTTGTTTACTTCTGGCGACAAGTGCTCGATTAAGTTTCTTATGAAACAATTGATTTTGTATCAACAAGCTTCAGGACAAGAGATTAATCAAGAAAAACTTTCTTTCTTACTCACAGTAAGACTGATAGATTGCTTTACAGAAGGATCAAAAGGTGGACTGGTTAATTATAAGCAATCATCTTTTCCCTTTAACTATTTAGGTTGTCCTATATATTGTGGTAGGAAAAGAATTTCTTATTTCCCTGATATTTTCAAAAAGATTTTGAACAAGATTGCAGGTTGGCAAGGCAAACTTTTGTCTCCGGGAGGTGAGGCTGTGATTATTAAACACATTTTTCAATCTCAGGCTCTACATACTTTTGTTGCTCTTATGCCTCCTATCACTGTTCTTTAAGAGATTGAAATACAGTTTGCAAATTTCTTCTGGGGTGAAAAAGATGATAAGAATAGCTATCACTGGTCTTCTTGGGAGAATATGTGTTTTCCTACCAAAGAAGGTGGTCTAGGCTTTCAAAGTCTACTGGATATTTGCAACACCTTCTCTGTTAAGAGATGGTAGAGATTGAGGATTGAACATTCTTTATGGGCTCAATTTTTAAAAGCTAAATATTGTCAAAGAAGTAATCCTATTCGAAGGTTATTGCTTCTAAAGACTCTGCAGCCTGGAAGGATCTTCTTCGCACAAGGGACAAAATGGATTACAATATCAATTGGATGATTAATTCTGGCAATATCATGTTTTGGTGGGATAACTGGACACATAAAGATTCTCTTTATCAATTGGTTAATCTTACTCCGAAGCCCAATAATGTTAATGTTAATAATTTCATTATTAATCAGCAATGGGAGTTGGGTGATATCAATGTTTTGGTTCCATTGGATACTTTGAGCTTGATCAATAGTATTCCTATTGGCAATGAGTATATTGAGGATAAGGCCATATGGAAATTGAGTAAGAGTGGTTTATTCACTTGTTCCACTGCCTTTGAAATCCTTAGAAGTCAAAATGTTGCTCCTCCAATTTTTAACTATATCTGGATGAATGAAATTCCCTTCAAGATCTCTTTTTTATGTGGAAGCTTTTGAAAAAGAATCTTCATCTAGATGCTTCTCTATCCAGATTTAATATTCATAAAGGTCTTAGTTGCTCTTGTTGTAGGGTTGCATGTCAAGAAACAACTGACCATGTTTTTGCAGGAAGTGAAATGGCCAAACATACGTGGGACAACATCTCAAGGCCATTGGGACTTAACATGATAGTACATACAGTAAATCAGAGGCGGAGCCAAGGTTAGGAGTTTGGGGGTTCTAAATCAATTTTGTTTGGGGTTTACATGTTAATATACATATATTTATTTAACTTTTTAGTACAAATATAGGGTCTACGAAAAAGTTAGTGGATTCGTCCGAACCCATGAACTTCCACCTAGCTCCGTCTCTGAGTAAATGCTATCATCTGGCAGTGGTGGAGATGGCAACCAAAGAATATCATCCATAAATTTCTACTCTGAGTCACTCCGATGATAGTGTGCTAGGAAATTTGGAAAGCAAGGTGCACTAAAAAATATGAGAATAGAAAAGTTTCTGTTTCTAATATATGTTTTCAATCTTTGTTTCAGATTAAGGTGGCTTTGGAGAAAAAAATTCAATTTTATAGATTACAACTGGAATTGGAGCAGAGTTTGTCTTATTGTTGAGAACTTCAAAACAGTGATTACATGTAAGATGATCAAATGGATTAAGCCATCAGGAACAACCTGGAAGCTTAATATTGATGGAAGCTACATCAAAAATCAAGAGACGGCTGGAGCTGGAGGCATTCTTAGAAACAAAATGGGGAGCATGATTATGGCCTTCTCATATCTACTCAATTCTGCATTAATTATAGTGAAGCTAAAGCTGCTTTAATTGGTATTTTTTGGTGCTCTAACCAACATTTTGAGGCTTTAGAAGTTGAGTTGAATTCCATGATAGTGGTTCAAATGATCAATGGAATTGGTAAACCTCCTTGGAGGATTCTAGGTATCATTGATGAAATAAAACTCTTAATTAATCACAAAAATATAACAGCTAACACTGTTATAGAGAGGCAAATGAAGTGGCAGATTCTCTAGCAAAATATGCCACTCAAATTCAAGACCCGAAGATTTTTTTGCAAGAAGTGGATCTTCCAGAAGTGACTGAAGGTCTTCTTCTTAGGATGAATAAATTGGATTTTCCCACCTTTCGAAGAAGAGCCAAGAAGACTAATACCTGACAATTTGATCCACCTTGAATACTTTTATTTATATGCATTAACAATTGTAGTTTAAATGCATTAGTATAGTTGTTTTGTTTTGTTAAGATCTCTGGATCAGAACCTTAATAGGATAGGATCTTTCTTGTCCTAAAATGTAAAAGGAGGTTAGGCTTTATGTCCCTCCATTTGGTTGTTAATATCATCAACTTGTCCACAACAATATCATAGGTTTTGTATCCCTTTTATGAAGGAGAATAGCCCATGAAGATTCCAAGAACTAGTTTGAAAGAAATTTTATAATAAAAGGTGCATTTAGTGACATAGCGAAGACAATAAGAGTTTTGAGGTGAGAAAGAGAAAGTGATTTTCCATAAATGTCTCATAAGGAGAATATCCATGTAGAACAAAGCTAGGTAGCCTATTTATGATATATGTGATTGTAAGGATGTAATCACTTCAGAATTTAAAAGGGATATTGACTTGAGATCTAAGAGTTCTTGCTATTTTCGAGAAGTATTTGTGTTTTCTCTCTACAATTTCATCTTGTGGAGTGTATCACACATGTGCTTTGGTGAATGATATCTTTGGATTTAAACAAGAACGACGGTTATTAAGAATTCATATTCATTGTCTGATTTCAAGGTTTTAATAGTGATGGAGAATGAATATGAATTCTTAATAACCGTCGTTCTTGTTTAAATCCAAAGATATCATTCACCAAAGCACATGTGTGATACACTCCACAAGATGAAACTGTAGAGAGAAAACACAAATACTTCTTGAAAGTGAAAGACAATTTGGAGGTGATGACCATTTAAAAGTCTAAATATATACAAAGACAAGATCAAACATAGTAGTATATATAGAAGTACTAACAAAAAATGGTAGCTAGTTTCTTTGCTAATGGAAAAATATGACAATTAAGATGAAAAGTATTAGACAGTAGATTAGTTATTACAGAAATCTTAAGCAACACAAATATGTGAGTATGTCCTAGTCTTTAATGTCATAAATGTGATTGTGGTGTGAAAACTTTACTAGACATGCACTTGGAAGAAGAAGCAGCACATGTGTTGGAAGGATTGAGGATGTACAGGTAACCCTTATATTTTTATTAATACCCTTTATTTTGCCACTGAAAAGGTCTTGAAACATGCAAAAACTTTATAAAAGAGTATTGAGCTACTAGGTTACCATTGATGAACTTAGCTTATTCAAGCTTGAGAAGAAATATTTGGCCAGAAAAGTTTGGCCATAATTTGGCCAGAATAGTAAAAGGACATGTTCACACTATAAACTAGTTTTATTTTGGACAATTTTACCCTTTTAGCTTGAAAATTGAATACATTCTTGGGATCTCTATAATCTTCCATTATGTTTTCAATATATTGAAAATAATCAATGACATTAATGATGATTCCATAGTCAATTATGAAAAAAGACTACAAATTTCAACAAAAAAACATTAAGTGATCTCATGCAACCTATATAAAAAAAATGTTTTCAAATTATGTTTTACAAAAAACAATAAAAATTGTAACATCAGTAGTAAAAAAA
>JAJOOS010040226.1:0-10232 GCA_029582725.1 Solanum chiquidenum | reverse complement strand
CCATAGTACCCAAACTACCCCTCACTTAGTTGGACCTTTTTAAACAAGTCAAACTTGAGTTTTATTTTCGCAGATTTCATCGGGAAACAAGTTCGCGACGCAGAGGTGTTCTCGCAAGTTTCTGGAAATTAAATTTCAAGACAGAAGAGTCCGCAATACGTCCGCGATGCGGACCAACCATTTGTCCCTTGGTGGAGCTAGTCTGCGACGCGGACATGCTCCCTCCATGAGCATTTTCAAGCTGCCTTGGCAGCTTCCTTGGCCAAGGGTTGTGGTCCTCCTCGGGGACCCTTAGGGTGGTCCCGAGGAGTCGTACCAAACATTTTTACCCTAAAAACATTTATTAAGACACTAGGGTCACCTCCACTGAATTTAGACTCCAAAAAACACATAAAAACATGAACAACATACTAGAACACACCAACACGTAAAAGACTAGTTTCCGAACGTCTTGGTTGTCCCTTGACGTTTGACTTCAAACTCAACTAAACTGACCTATAAACTCATTTTCAAATATTTATACAAGTTTATCAACTACTAACACGTATGTGATGCTCTAATTATCCTATTTCATTTTTAGGGGCGTTACACCTACCATGGTCCGTGAAGGTCCCCGTGGTCCTCACTTGGGCAGGTGGTCTGATGGCTCAGGTCTAGGAGTCTACTGGTTGGACTTCACGGAGGCCCCCATGACACATCGTAAGGACCACAGACCGTGAAGGTCCTCGTGGTCCTCACTTAGGCCTTGGGGACTGAGGTCTAGGGTTTGGGGGCTACTGGTTCTGCCACTACGGACGCCACCACGGTCCGTTGTCAAGACCACGGCCTATGAAGGGTCCCGTGGTTTAACATATGGGATTGGTGGAGTTTAACTCCATACCACGGGCAGGTCAAAGGACCGTGGACCCTGTCACGATCCGTGAACCCTGCTGTGGTTCATTGCTTTCAGGTAATTTTCTGCAAAAGAATTTATGGGTCTGGTTTTCGAGGTGTTACAATAAATACTAAACTAGCTGAAATGGAGGGCATGAGCTGCAACCCTACCACTAAACACTGGAAACTAATTTCTGACTGAACAAAGTTCCAGAAACATGAAAATACGCTGAAAATGCAAGTACAGACTGCAGGAACATGATACTAAGATTGATTTTGTGCATGAATGACTAAAAAACTGAAGAGGAACTATTACCTCAAGCTAGAGTGGAATCAGAAGGAAAGAGGTGAGGATACTTGGACTTCATCGCTGCTTCTGCTTCCTAAGTAGCTCCCTCTACGGACTGGTGATTTCACGTATCAGGACACTTCATCGAATACTAAGTGCCAAAGATTGTGAGTAGTAATATAACCCAACTAAGTGAGTTGGGGTCGAGTCCCAAGGGAGTGGTCCTTAATTCAGAATCAATAGCAAGTAAGAATATGCCCTAGTCAATCATAGCTAAAAACATTTACGAATAAAAGCATGGTTTAAATTATAGGTGACACAGGTGTCAAATATCAAAGGGATTTTGGTTTCAATTATCAGCTAAAACAACAAATAATACGAAAGTAACTACTATGGAGACGGGATTCTTGGGATGTGATAGGAATATGAGCTAAGATGGACAACCGGGTAATTGAAATTAATAGTAAACAACTGTAAATCAGTGATTAAGCTAGAATTTAGTGGGGATAAACTTTCTCTCGAACAATTTACCCCGAATCATATTGGTTTCTCTCGAACACCAATAGGAAGCAATTAAGCACAACCTTTGCTTTAGTCCATTCCCTCTCTCGAGCTGAATGAGAGGAAAAGGGTTTAGGGTTCACTCTCTTGAGCTGAACCCATGATAACCCAATACCCACAGACCATTGATTCAGTAATTTTGGTTTTAAAACCTCTCTCTCGAGCAAGCCAGAAACATGAAATTAGGATTGTATTTGCACCTACAACCCATTAATTTCAACCACAATTACTGAACAAAAACTCCTTTAAACAACAATTAAACTATCAATTAACAATACCTAGCAATTATATCAACCCATAATCACATAATCACACCCCAAGAATTGGGGTTTTAGCTAGACATCATAAAAAGGTAAAAATTGCTACTAAGTTGTGTTTCCATCAATTGGGTAGGATTGATATTGTCTTTACAAAGGTCTAAGATAAAGAATCTTCAACACCCACTTCCAATTTCTCAGAAATGGAAATTTTCAAATCATCAAAGCTAAGGAAATATTGTATCCAAAAACTCAGTTCTAAGCTCTCAACTTGAAAACTCAATGTTAGATTCTAAACTGCATAATAAACTAAGAATTTAAAAACGTATTTATAGTTGTCAAAAATGTGTTGCGAAGGACCATTTGGCGCAGTAAGTCGGGATCGCCGATCCACTCGGTGATCCGCCCTTTGGTCAATTCCATCGCCTTTTTGCTTTGGCCTTCACCATCTTCAAGCTCTGTAACTTTGGGCGATATGGCACTGCATCGCGGAACCGTTCGACGACTCGCCGACTGCTCCTTTTGATAACCTACTTGATTTTATCCTTCAGGGCTTGGCACACTAGAACATTAGGTGAGGCCAAGGTCGTTCGGCGATTCGCCCAATGGATTAGACAATCCTGAGGCCTTCTTTTCTTCATTTTTTCAGCTGCCTTGTTCCTTTTTGCTCATTAGTGTCCATGCTTTGTGCCTCAATCCAAGTACATGTATTGAAGGATTTACATTAGTCATTGACATAAAATATGCATTTGAGGACACTAAATCTATTAAAATAAAGCCCTAAATGAGTCCAAATCGTGGACTCATCAATACCCCCAACTTAAACTTTTGCTTGTCCTCAAGTAAAACTCAAGTTCAGTAGTTCAAAAAGTATGTTTCAAACAGTGCTACACAAGACTCAATCATGAATGCACACAAAAAGACTCAACTTACTCATGCAAGGATCAATTGTGCAGTCAAAGATTCAAGTTGTGACTCACCATTATCAAAGAATCTCAACCTCACAATACTTGCTTCAAATGCAAGTTCAAGCTCAACAAAGGTACTCAAATGTCCTCACACAAAGAATGATTCCATATTCACACACAACGGGTTCACAATTAAAAGCTCCAGAATCAAATGCAACGCTCACACTCACAATGATGAACACAATGCATGATTTCACCCATAGGTTTGCCCGTATTTTCCAATCAACACTTGCTTCAGCTCACTCGAGATCAAAAAAATCTTTTAAAGGCTTGTAACGGGGCTGAGTGTAAAGGTATGATCATTTAGGCTTAGTGACTTCTATCCTAATGAAATGTGGTGTGAACAACACTTCTTTTCCTTTTATTCATCAATTTAATTCGTACTCAAAAGACATCCCATTATTCACTTTGCATGGGCTGTTGGAAACCCCATTTTCTTTGAATTTTCACAACTTCATCATTCTTTTTCTTTTTCATTCTTTTCTTCTTTTTCTCTCTTTTTTTGTATGGAGGGGTTCCATTTTTCTCAAAACGTTGGGTCAAAGATGAGTTTCTTGCACTTCTTGATTTACCTTCTCTTTTCACCACACCCCTAACTTAGGCTTTTGGCCTAAGTTGGCTATTCACACAAACCACAAATCATGAGGATTATGGGTAATGGGTCAAGAAAGGTCACATTTTTATCAAGTTTCTTCCAAGAAAAGGCTAAGGCTCAAAGGGTGTTCAGACGGGGTTCACACACTCACAAGGTAGGCAACAAAAGAAGTATAATGTCAAATTGTTTTACACTCTTCAAAGTTGCCTAAGATAATCTCAAGATATTGCATCACTTAGTCAACCGGACCAACGGGGTAAATTTTAGGTGTTATCACACATGGTTCACGGTAAGCTCATCGCACAAGGCATTGACACCAATGTCAAATAAGACTCCACACTTTTGCTAGTGTGCAATGCTCATCACAAGAGACTCAATTCGATACTTGGCTAGTCACAACGATATGGAAAGAGTTCACATATTGTCTATGCAACTTCATTTGGCCTCATCGTAGTCACACATTCATATTTTTGTTCGATTATGAGCACTATTAAAGTCATCGGTATTGATCAAGACCGATACTCAAATTTTCAAGAGAACATCCACATTCAAACACAAACAAGAGGTGGCACAATTTTTTTTCGGAAGGGTCCAAAAATCATTTACAATTAAAAACAAGGAGCCACAAGCTCAATCATCCACAAAAATAGAGTAACACACAATTATAGCTCAAAACCCAAATATATACACAAAATAAGAGAGTCACAAAAGGTAACAAAAGGTGGGCCTTACCCCACCACAAACTAAAATCATTTGTCCTCAAATGCAATAAAAAATATCTAAAAGTCACAATAAAGTAAGACAGAGAGGGATGTAAAGAAAGGATCATGTCTACACAGTCGCTCCATTTGTCTGGGCATCAATGCCTGGTGCATTAGTCTAGACTTGGGCATCAGTGCCCGGAGTAGTGCTCTAGTCTCAGGCCTCCGTACTCGGAATCACTTCAGAAGGAATAGCAGTACCAGACCCACTAGGAGCTGCCAAGGGTGTATCTGCCAAAGAAGCCTGCACAACTGCATCTACCATGGCCTCCTCAGTCTCAGTAAGTCCCTCATATGAAGCTTCCTCAGCCACCTCGAGCATCTCCTCATCAGTCTCTGCCTCAAACTCAGGATCAGCTGCTTCCTCAACTCTAATCTCAACTCCGATGGTAGTCGGAGGCATATATGGTACATCTGGTATCTTCACCGTCACAAAGATCATAGACATGTCGATGGACTTCAGTTGATCTACATCACTCCTCAATACAGCAATAGCGGCCTTTATGGCCGTAACCTTCTCGGTGGCCCCTTGGCCATGCTCACAAACCGTTATCCTAGCCACAAGGGCATCAATGGTAGTGCTCAAGGGTATCACAACATCAACTAGGGCAGTCTGAATCATGCCCAGAATGGAGGCCTCGAGTCTGGCAGCCCGACGATCTGCAGAATGGGCAAGTTGCCCCATCTGAAGTAATAGAGCCTGAGTGATCCAGGCTTGGGAGACAGCAACAACAGGTCTAGGAGGCAGTGTAGCAGTGAAAGAACTAGGGATATCAGAAAGTACACCACAATAAGTACCTGAAGGCCCAGGGGCCGGAGTAGTCAAAGATGCCTCTGCAGGTACTGAGTGTATGTCTACAACCGTGGAAGGGTCCACCGGGGCTACCTTCTTCTTCTTTTCTGCCTCATTCTTCAAATATTTTGGCTCGATCCTGCAAATATCTATAGAGGATGTGGGAATCACTTCCACATCCATCTTTGCATCTCTCGGAACTCAAGCCCGTCTGCATAGCTCGGTGATCAACATCGGGAAGGGCAGTGAGGTCTGACGTTGCTTGGCCCTCATGGCCATCTCTTGTTCGATGATCATCCCCAAATTAATTTGCTCGTGTGCAATGATTGCGCCAAGATAGGCTCTCTTTTGAGTAGCAAAGGATGGACTCATTCATGGATGTCATAAAAGTACTGCTAATAAAGCCAAACCAGTATCTAGCAGCTACATGTAAGTCCCTTTTTTCTATCGGGACCCCTGCCTCTAGCCACTTTGGAGTGCCCTCACATATGAAAGGGGTGAGCCATCTTTTTATCCTATCAAATGACTTAATCTTCATCCTGTACTGGTGAGTGTCAGCAATGTTGTTAGTGCACTCCAGAACCTCATTAATAGTAGTGTTGTCACATAGCACTTTCTTGCCCTGGACAACTACATGATCAACCGGTTGGAATGTCGCTGCTTGCTTCTTCCTCTATTGTATCAAGGTCCCATAAGAAGCATATAACTCTCAGACCCAATTTGGAATATACGGGCCACGAGGCTTTGTGAAGATCTAGAACTTATGAGACATCATACATCTCATAATCTCAGGGTACCTATCAATCACACCATCAGTGGACAGACACTTTTCCTCAATGATTGTCCTCAGCCTCTAAGTGTTTAATGTGTTCATAGAGTTTGGGGGAGGACCCGACAGAGGAGGTGCTAGGACTACAACGTGCTCTGGAACTGGAGGACAATAAGTGGTGGGCTGAGGAGTTCTGATCCTAAACGAATCATGCAATTTTTTTAACGCAGCTCGGCCCTCTTGTGCTACTACCAGCTCATCATCATCAAAAGCTACAGTCTCACCACTTACCTCAGAAGTGGTGAGGCAAGTGTCATTGATGTCATCACTGTCGGAGCTGGCCTCCGGTGACGGAGGTGCTTTGCCTTTACCCTTGCCTTTCCCACCAGTTGTGGGAAGTTTGGTAGCTTTTCCCCTGGATGCAGTTGCATCCTAATTGAGTTTAATTCCCTTAGCCTTCTTTCGAGAACACATGTTTCTACCTGCAACCTTTTGTCTTTCCATGTCTGCAAAACATCGGGAAAAAGTTAGAAACATTTCAATCAAAGGTACAAAAAAAGAATTGGAAACCGACTCGCTGAACCAGTCGGCGAGTCGTAGAATCACATTGGCGAGCTAGATTGGGCTCGCCGAAAGGATTGGCTTTAAAATTTTGTCAAGTCGGTGATGCGAAAGGCATATTGGCGAATCACCGACAGCTTTTGTTGAGCAAGGGTTAACCCGCCAAAAGTTACAGTGCAAAAAGGGTTTAGGGGGCAGACAAAGGGTGAACAAGAAGACTTTCGGCAAGTCGCCGAGTGCCTTCGGCGACCTCAAGATTCTCGCCGAAAGTTACAGAGTCAAACCCAAGTTTAGCATGAAATTAAAGGTGAGATGAGGACTTTCAGTGAACCACCGAGTAGTTCGGCGAGCTCGACCCAGCTCGCCAAACGACCCAACGTGCCTACTTTCGACCCAACTTCTCCAATTCAACCCCTCAAAATAAAATCAAAGCATGCACTAATCAAATTAAAACAATATCCACAACACCCATCACCCTTGAAAACTTAGACTTCTCCCGGTTTTGCCAAATTTGGCCATTTGACAACTTTTGCCCTTAAGAATGACGTCACCCGATCTATCATTGGGCAAATTACCTCATTTGGCACAACTACAAGTTACTTAGAATTCACCCGACTATACCCAACAACATGCAAGCACAACCCTACAAGAATTAATAAATTGTAAGGCATAACATTATGGGATTTCAACATTAAAAGCAATACGGGCAAGGCATTCGAATTAGAACATGCATTCAAACATTCTAATCCTATCAGAGAAGCCCAGCACACTTCAACAAGATAAGATCATTGCAAATGAGTACAAAATTCTAAAAATAAACTCGGGGTTTGTAAAACCAACTTTTAATGCCGATTAAGATAAGATTAAAATGCTAGGCGGCAATGTAATCCCAATCCAAGCACAAATCAACGACTAAAATACTTTTAGAAATGCAAAAATATATAAACTAAGGTGCATGTGTGAGTTTGTGAAGATTTAAAGTGAGGGAAAGTGAAGATTTTGAAAATTTAAACCTTTTGCCTTATAAAAACCATCCAGTTCTTGCCCAATCGGTGACATTAGTCATTCTCACCGACCCACTCGGTGAAACGCCGAGTTGTCACTTACCTCGCCGAGTTTTACAGGACTTCCAGTAAATGAGGGGGTCCAAACGGCGGTATAGGTCGCGATCGTCGAACTGGTCGGTGACTCACCAATAATTTCCTGGGCTCGCCAAATTTTACATACTCTAATGTAAAATTATCTTGAGTCCAACCGCGGTCTGGGTCGGGGTCGCTGACCTCTTCGATGATGCACCGACTGGAACATTTGTTCGCCAACCTGCACTTTTCAATCACTTTCCACACCTAAACCTGCACAATCAACACACTATTATTTGCCAAAACAAAATTAAAGCAATAAAGGGTCTTAGGTTGCCTCCCAAGTAATGCCTTAGTTAACATTATGGCACGACGCAAGTCTATACTCAGGTGCCATTCTTGGGGTTGGCCATAATGTTACTAGGCAACCCCTCTTTATGTTGTGAGTAGAGACACAACATCACTTGGCTTATCTGGGTGTCTTGTAGCTGAATAATCATGGAATGAGAGGTTGTCATCTGATTGAGCATTAAGACATTCTCTTTTATCTCATTCAACACTCTATCTTGTTATTTGATTTTGTGTAGAATAAGTGAGAGGACCTCTTCATTTTATCCACCCTCTGGTTGTTTCATCTTTTGACACTCATGAGGGGGAAGGTTCTTGTCCTTCTTTTTGGACCTTGCTTTCAACTTCATGACCTTCTTGGATAAGACATCCAGCTGAGTCAACAATGCGGCCCATTCTTGGTCTTTGTCTGTTTCCTTGTTGGTTTTAACCATGCCATCGATGAGTTGGACTACTACTTCATAGGGTTGTTGTATCAAACAACCTGCAAAGAGTTGATCAACAACGGTTCTATTTTTGAGAAAAAGACTTCTATAAAAGCACTCCAGTAGCAATTTATCTGGTATTCCATGATTTGGGCACTGATGTAGTAATGCCTTAAATCTTTGCCATATCTCATGGATAGACTCACCCCCAAATTGCTTGAACGTTAGGAGGTTATCCCTAAGCTTTAAAAATCTCAAAAGTGGTGGTTTATTTGGTCACCAGTTTCACCATTCACACTCATTTTTCCTGTTTCAACACACAAACACACAAAACAAAACTAAAAATTAAGTAAGTATCACTACAACTAACAAGAACAAAATCAAACTTAACTAAAAATTCTCAAATAACACCACTCCCCGACAGCGGTGCCATTTTGATTTCACGTATCAGGACACTTCATCCAATACTAAGTGTCAACGATCATGAGTAGTAATATAACCCAACTAAGTGAGTTGGGGTCGAGTCCCAAGGGAGTGGTTCGTAATTGTGAATCAATAGGCAAGTAAGAATATGCTCTAGTAAATCATAGCTAAAAACATTTACGAATAAAAGCATGGCTTAAATTATAGGTGACACAGGTGTCAAATATCTGAGGGATTTTGGTTTCAATTATCAGCTAAAACAGTAAATAATACGAAAGTAACAACTATGGAGATTGGATTCTTGGGATGTGATAGGATTATGAGCTAAGACAGACAACCGGGTAATTGCAATTAATAGTAAACAACTGTAAATTAGTGATTAAGCTAAACTTTAGTGGGGATAAACTTTCTCTCGAACAATTTACCTCGAATGAAATTAGTTTCTCTCGAACATCAATAAGAAGCAATTAAGCACAGTCTTTGCTTTAGTCCATTCACTCTCTCGAGATGAATGTGTGGAAAAGGGTTTAGGATTCACTCTCTCGAGCTGAACCCATGACAACCTAATACCCATAGATTTTGGTTTTAAAACCTGTAACATCCCTCAAAATGAAATAGGATAAAGTAGAGCCTCACATGGGTTTTATGCATTATTAACTTATTAAAATAATGAAGAATAGCCTTTTAAGTCAGTTTTAAAGAGTTTGGAAGTCAAACGTCAAGGGACGACCAAGACGTTCAGAAACTAGTCTTTTATGTGTTGGTGTGTTCTAGTATGTTGCGCATGTTTTTATGTGTTGTTTGGAGTATAAAATCAGTGGAGGTGACCCTAGTGTCTTAATAAATGTTTTTAGGGTCAAAACGTTTGGATACGACGCCCCAGGGCCTTCCCTAATGGACCCCGAGGAGGACCCCAACATTGGCCAAGCAAGCTGCCAAGGCAGCTTGGAGTTTGCTCATGGAGGGAGCATCTCCGCGTCGCGGACCTGCTCCACCTATGGCCAAAAAGTTTGGTCTGCGTCGCGGACACATCGCGGACTCTACTGTCTCGGAATTTAATTTCTAGAAACTTGCGGGAACACCTCCGCGTCGCAAACTTGATCCCCGACGAAATCTGCGAAAATAGAACTTAAGTTTGACTTGTTTAAAAGGTCTAACTAAGTGAAGGGTAGTTTGGGTACTTTGGAGAATTATTATATACGGTTATTATACCTATTTTAGGGTATTTTAAGTTGGTTAAAACCCCAAAACCTAGAATTTGACCCCATTCTTCAATTGACCCTTTCCTCTCAAAAATAGTTTCTCTCAAAACTATATGGAAGACCTTGAAGAAGCTCAAGCTAAAAGATGGGTTTTCAACTGATTTCTTCTTCAAATTCATGGGTCTTCAATAATTAAGGTATGGTAACTCTTGATTCTTGAATAACCTCTTATTCAAGGAGTTCTATCAAAGATTTTCAAAAGTGATTCAAAGACCAAAATTCTCAATTTTCAATCTAAACATGGGTCCTTTGTCAAACGATTTTCTAA
>JAJOOS010040200.1:0-11439 GCA_029582725.1 Solanum chiquidenum | reverse complement strand
AGTTTGTGAAGATATTAATATTATTTATGATAAATTCTCAATTTAAGAAAATAAAAACATGTTTGAAAAGAATGTGAGAATAAATAGTTAGGATGAAAATATTGAAAAAAGAAAAATATATATAGTAAAATTAGTGAAGATAATCAAAATAAAAAATAATAATAATAATAAAATTGATGAATAAGATAATAATAATAATAATGAGTATCATAATAACAATATTGATAAGAAAATAGATAGGTGCTCCAAGCTAGAATCATATCCATAAGTAATATTAATAGAAAGATCGTGTCATATGTCGAGATTCTAATATTTTAATGTACATCTTTAAATGAGTTTTTGTCGAAGAAGTGCTTTAATGAGCCGCATCCACTACTTATGCAATTATGAACTTCACATAACTCTATCTATTTCAACAGAATCTATCCTTTTGAAGCTAACATAACAAAATACGTGAGCATCTAATAAAATTAACATAAATTTGATTCGAATTAAAAAAATTTATTATTATTTTGATATAACAGCCACCCATTCTAGAATCTCTATCACCGAAAACAGAAAAAAGATTAAACTATCAACTATTCATCTATCCAAATCTAAAATCATGTTTTCCACGAGCAACTTATTATGAAACGTTAATTTTTTCTCGATCTACTAATCACTCTTTCTAAATATATATCGCTAATTTCTCGCACCTCCTTACTGTGGCATAGTATATTACTAGTGGAGTGGTCCAAGGAAAAATCAATACTTATTTTATTTCCTAAATTCTCCCTCCAATATTTATTTTATTGATAAAGAATCCTATAAAAATGGAAACCACTAAAATTCATTTCTAGCTTAAGCCTAAAATAGAGAGAAGAAGAAGAGCTCTCTGCAACTTCAATGGCGGCCATAAGCTCTCTATCCCTCAAAACTCCAACAAAAATTCAATCTTTAACCAAAACCCATTACGCCATTCCTCTCAATCTTCCTTTTTCATGCCGTTCCAAATCCAAAAGAACCGTGTCAATCGGGTCCCGGACCCGAATCCGTTGCGGGTTGTTGATAGAACCTGATGGAGGCAAACTGGTAGAGCTTTTCGTTGAGGAATCACAAAGAGAATTGAAGAGAGAAGATGCTTTGAAATTACCCAAAATCAAGCTTACGAAGATTGATCTTGAATGGGTTCATGTGTTAAGTGAAGGATGGGCTAGTCCATTAAAAGGGTTTATGAGAGAAGATGAGTTCCTCCAAACTCTTCATTTTAATTCGATTCGTCTTGAAGATGGGTCTGTTGTTAACATGTCAGTTCCGATTGTGCTCGCCATTGATGATTCTCAGAAGAATCTAATTGGTGGGTCGAACAGTGTTGCCCTTGTTGATGACGAAAACAATCCCATTGCCATTCTAAGCGAGTAAGAGAAATTTCTGTGTTTTATTCTTAACTTTCACAAAATTTAAGCAGGGGAGGCAAAAAAAAGGTGATTTTTTTCCATCTATCCGAGCTTTTTAGTGGGTAGAATTACGTGGTACTTGTGCTGGTGGGGTTAGCAGATCTCTATGGAATTAGCGTGTTTAAGCTTTAGTGGATGAAGTTACTTGGTCTGGGAGGTAGTAGGTACCCATAGAATTAGCCCATTTGTCCAAGTCTTAGTGAATAAAGTTACTTGATACTTGGTACCGATGGAAGCTGACAGAAGGTAACAAGTACCTATGGAATTAGCTCATATGTCCAAATCTTAGTGGATAAAGTTATTCGGTACCTATTATGATAGAAGGTAAAAAGTATGCATGGGACTAGCTCGTATGTCTAAGTCTCAGTGAATAGAGTTATTTGTACCTGTGTTGTGTTGATGGGAGGTAGCACATATAGTGGAATTAGTCAAGGTGTGTAGTTGTGTGCAAACTAGCTCGGATATCATAGTTGTATCAAAAAAAACTTAGATCCAATAAACTAATAAACTGTTGTTTTCAAATATTGATGTGACTATTAATTTAATGTTTTAGTTCACCATATGAAACAAAATCTGAATCTTATTTGTTTATGTTAACTTATGTGTGCTTACAGGGAGTATTAAACTAAGTGTTGACTGTATGTAGATATTTTTGCTTGAAAGTATGTTTTTTTAATGGTTTGCTTTGGTAAGTGGTATGTGTTTTGAATTGATTTTGGGACTTATTTAAAAGGAAAAGTTGGACTTTTTTTATGCCAGTCCTTATGGTTGTAATTTGTAAAATGGCAGTTAGGGTGACATATGTTGGGTTGCAAATCTTCCATTAGGATTTGGGGCAAAGTTTAAATCTTAATATTATAATGGTACTCAAGAAAAAAAACAATTGTTTCCAGTAAGCAGTAACTTATGCAACGTATTTCTATTATTTTAGAACGTTTCGTTAACTGGAAAAGAAATCCAAAGGTATCCCTTTGTTTTCAGAAAGATGTTGATGTAATGTGAAGATTTACAACCATTTCCTTTTTTGAGTCTCGATAGGTAGTAGTTTGTCGATTTTCTTGCTATTCTCCTGTTGATATATTTCTTCTGTTATTTTTGTCACCAATAAATTTTCAAAGGAAAGGTCTACCCTGGAAAATTCTTATATAGGATATCACAGTAGTCTTCCATGTGAAATTGACTTATTTAAACAAGCATCCCCGTCTAAAGTTAAACTAAACGTGATTCAGTGTTGTGATTTAGTGCTTCCCATACCATAATGTTAGCATAACAAGGACAGGGGAAAACTTGTTCGTACTGTTTTGTCAGTTACAATTATGATTTTTTCTTAAGATGCATGGAAAGTTCATCCTAGAAAAATCTCAAAAGAATCAGCATCATATTATGTTTTTCCGGGGATAATTGGCTCGCCAACCTTCGAGTTGAAGTTCTTAAATTGCTCATAAGAAGGCAGAAGCGTGATTATTTTCTATTTGTTAAAGGATGGCAATTCATCATGTGCTCTGACTTTTCCCATCCAAATAAGTTTTTGGTTGGTTTCCGATTGTTTTTATAAAGATTAACATGTTTCCAATTGCTTACAATCAACTTTGGTAGTAAGCTGGAAGACGCCAATATTTCCTCTTCATCTATTCAGAATTCTTTTGCAAAATCACAAGTATATGAAAGCCTCAATCAACTTGATACACTGGTGGAATCTCTATATGAAATATACTTCTTGAATCCAATATCAGTAATCTTCTTTGTTGATGTAGTGACTGAAATTGCTCAAAAGGGGTTAACTATTTGTGATCTACTCAACGAATGCTTTATACATATTCGAATGTGTCAGAGATATTGATCAGACTGATATTCTGCATTGGTTGTTTAGCAACTGATTCACCCCTTTTTTGTACTTTTACTAAATTCTATCATGTTTACCACCTGCTTGTCAGCAACATCATATGTCTGCTGTCTTTCTTAACTCTGATGTCTTTCCCTGTTAATTTGGTGATTGTAGTATCGAGATCTACAAGCATAACAAGGAAGAGCGGATAGCAAGAACTTGGGGCACCACTGCCCCAGGTCTTCCTTATGTGGATGAAGCTATAACTCATTCTGGAAACTGGCTAATTGGTGGCGATTTGAAAGTTATAGATCCAGTCAAGTACAATGATGGTCTTGACAGGTTCCGTCTTTCACCTGCTGAACTTCGTGATGAATTTACAAGGCGTAATGCAGATGCTGTTTTTGCCTTCCAACTGAGAAATCCTGTGCATAATGGCCATGCACTATTGATGACTGACACACGTCGGCGACTTCTCGAGATGGGATACAAGAATCCTGTCCTTTTGCTTCATCCTCTCGGAGGTTACACAAAAGCAGATGATGTTCCACTTCATTGGAGAATGAAGCAACATGAGAAGGTTTGTGCTTTTGTTGATCCACCTGTATTTCTTTTTTTTTGGCAGTAAATAAAGCAAATGAAACACTACGGTACCCGGGTTTTTTCTCCCCTTCACCAGGCCAAGCTTTCACAGTCCTTTTTGCTCAAAGTTCCTTCTAACGTCCTTTTTCTTCTTAATGTATCTGTTCTTGTGTTTATTGACTGCCTAAAGAAAGTAAAAAAGTTCTCAGTTTCATTTGATCCCTTCTCACTGAAATTCCAGATAAAATTTGACTCACCTTCTCAATCTGAGTCATGTTCTTGGCATAGTGTTGCTAACTCCTATACATGACTGGATCTCTTCTCAGGTACTTGAAGATGGGGTGCTTGATCCAGAGACAACTGTGGTTTCTATATTCCCATCCCCCATGCACTATGCTGGTCCAACCGAGGTGCAATGGCATGCAAAGGCTCGCATCAATGCAGGTGCTAACTTTTATATTGTGGGACGAGACCCAGCTGGAATGAGTCATCCTCTGGAGAAGAGAGATCTGTATGATGCAGATCATGGCAAGAAAGTCCTCAGTATGGCTCCGGGACTAGAACGGCTGAATATCTTACCTTTCAGGGTATGGCAACAAATTAACCGTGGTTAAAGTGCAATACGTCTTTGCCTTTTATTTTCAAACTCTAATGCGAATGCTGAATTTTCTTGTAGGTGGCTGCATATGACAAGACTAAGAATGGAATGGCTTTCTTTGACCCCTCTAGGCCTCAAGATTTTATCTTCATTTCAGGCACCAAGGTTTCCATCTCTCCATTGGCTTTCAGTGTTATACCTTATGTTGCTCGGATCCAACACTGGTGCGGTAGTACTGTTGGAGTATCTGAGTAACATAAGGTTTACCCCGTTGCGCCCCCAATCCCCCCCCCCCCCCACTCCACTCCCAACCCTTGGAAAGGACCACTTCATTACATTATACAATGCTAGATTGATTATTCTGCTGCTGTCCCGGCGATCAATATCCCACAATTAATGTTTCCTTCTTTTTTTCTCCAGATGCGAACGCTTGCAAAGAACAAGGAGAGCCCTCCGGATGGATTTATGTGCCCAGGTGGTTGGAAGGTTTTGGTGGAATACTATGATAGTTTGGCTGCAGCTGAAAATGGCAGAGTTGCTGAACCTGTGCCTTCTTGAATGTATCATCTTTGAGAAAGTGAATTACAACATATTTGGGGTAGAAAAGTTAACTTTTTTTCTCCCCAGTATGTGGTTTCTGAAGATTATTTTTGACATTACTCTCCAAAAGACAAATAATAATAGTGAAGCATGGTATAGGTTGAGGAAAAAGTTTCTCCATCTTGTAAATTATAGTGCTAGATTTATCCACACATCTGTGATGCACCTATATAATAGGTACTTGCATTCATGAAAATGAGTTTCCAAGTTCAGGATGGATGGGGACTATGTAGTATAAGAGGTTGTTGGAGGATACACTATGTATTTCATTCTTTTGAATAGATGAAAGCATAAGTTAGACACCATTTGTTTTCATTCGCCGCCTTGGCTTCATTTATCATATTATTTGTTGTTGCCACTGTTCTCTTCTTCATGTTTTTTTAGTATGGCTTCTTCACTAGTGTATTTGCTTTACATACTTGTTTTTTATATGCTTTACTTGAGTTGAAGGTTTCTCGAAAATAATTTCTCTACAATCTCAAGGTAAGGGCGAGGTTGCGTATGCACCACCTTCCTCAAATTCGGAATTATACTAGGTATTATTGTTGTTTGAAGGTTTCATTTAGAATCACTCAAATTTGAGTCTATTTAGTACATTTCAATTACATATTGTTTAACTATTTAATGATTCCCTTGATTTTAATTTATTAATAAAAGAAAAGGGGAATGTACTCAAATGTTCTTTAAATTTGGTAGCTAACTTTTTGATTTCTTTGAAAATATTAATGGAAAAGAAATAAGACAAATAAATTAAAATGAAAGAAGTATTATTTTCCTATTGTATCTCTATCTCCACAATCCACAAAATAGGAAAGATATGCTATATTCTACTTTTTTCAGACCCGACATATGTAATTAGTACTCCCGTCTCATTTTATACGGTACCTTTTAGATTTTGAGGTTTAAATAAGTTTATCTTTGATTTTCAATTTTTTTTGAAAGATTTCATGCACAAATTTTAATTGAACTTAAATTGTTTGATTCTCAATAAACGAAAATTGTCACATAAATTGGTACCGTGGGAGTAGTTACACTTAACTATGTTGTTATTTTTGTTCACCATAAGGTGTCTTTCACTCAAAATTCAATCTTTACCCAAAATCCATTTCTTCTTACCTCTGAATCTTCCTTTCTCATACAGTTGCAGACCCAATAAGAACCGGGTCAATCATGTCCCAGACCCGAATCCATTCCGGGTTGTTAATCGAACCCGACGGTGGCAAGCTTGTGGAGCTCTTCGTTGATGAATCACAAAGAGATTTGAAGAGAAAAGAAGCTTTGAATTTGCCCAAAATCAAGCTTACGAAGATTGATGTTGAATGGGTTCATGTGTTAAGTGAAGGATGGGCTAGCCCATTGAAAGGGTTCATGAGAGAATCTGAGTTTCTTCAAACTCTTCATTTTAATTCGATTCGTCTTGAAGATGGATCAGTTGTTAACATGTCGGTTCCGATTGTGCTCGCCATTGATGATTCTCAGAAGAATCAAATTGATGGGTCGAGTAGTGTTGCCCTTGTTGTTGATGGAAATAACCCCATTGCCATTTTAAGCGAGTAAGGGAAATTTCTTTCTTCTTGAAATCATTTTTTGATCTTGAATTAATGGTAAAAAAACAATCTTTAGCGAGTTTCATAGCTCAATTATTCATTGTTCTATTTAAGTATTTAAACTATCACCTTTTCGCGAGTTTCAGACCTTAAGTTAGCCTATGGAGACCTGTTTCCGATTGCGACAAATATTTGGCCAATTCAGTATCGGGATGTGTGTTAATACAAAGGAAGTGATAGTTTATCACGAGTTTTATACTTCAATTATCACTCCCTTTGTATTAAAATACAGCTAGATGCTGAGTTTGGCCTACAAGCTCACTATGGAGGTGTGTTTTAATACGAAGGAAGTGATAGTTTAGGTAGGTAAAGAGAAAAATGGATAGTTGAGGTATGAAACTTGTAAAAAAAAAGTGATATTTTAGGTGTGATTTTGACCATTAACTCGTTAATTTTTTATTATTTCTATTTGCATACAACTGTTACTAAATTAAGCAGCAAATGCAAAAACACTTATAGTAGGTACCAGTGGCGGAGCGAGGATTTTTCACTTAGGGGTGTCAAAATATGATATTATATAAATACATAAAAAATAACTTTTCACCAGCTACAAAATATAATTTTTCAAGGAAGATTGACACCCCTTGAACACACGTGGCTCCGCCGTGCACGCAAGGTAGCCCGGTTATATGCAAAAAGAATTTGAATCCATTGAACTGTTACTTTCAACATCGATGTGACTGTTACTTTAATGTTTTAGTTCACAACAGTATATGCTAAGAAATTTGAATCTTGTCAATGTTGACTCATGTGAGCTCATAGGGAATATTAAACTACATTGTCTGTAGATATTGCTTAAAGTATGTTTTTTTATGGTTTGCTTTGGTAAGTGGTACAAGTATGTATTTTGAATGAAAATGGGAGTTATTCCAAAAGGAAAGTGGGAGTTTTGATGCCTAGTGCTTATGGTTGTAAATGGGAATTAGGGTGACATTGGGTTGTTAATCTTCCTTTAGGATTCAAAGAAAAGTTCATTTTTTTATGGCAGAATGGTACTCAAGGAAAAAAGCAAGTTTTTTTTTTTATGAAGTATGAAAAGTGCAACTGTTGTAGTAAGCAGTACTGTTTTTGAGGTAGTCCTGTTATATTAGAACGTTTCTTTTTACTGTAAAAGAAATCTGAAGTTATTCATAACCATGTTGATGTTAAATATTACTATGATTTTTATAACCATTTTCTAATTTTCAGTCACGATGGTAAGTATAACCATTAAGAATGCCACCTAGCCCTATATATATATATATGTTGTCTGGACAAGCTTGGTGTAAAGTTGCTCAAATATGTTAGTTTGTATGCGTCCTTGCTCTTCCCCTGTTTGATGCATTTCTTTACTTTTTTTCATTTTTCACAAATAAGTTCCTAGACAGGTTTACCTTGGAAAATTCTTCTGCATGATATCACAGTAGTTTACCATGTGAAATTAACTTATTTAAACAAGCATTCCTGTCTAAAGAGTAAAAATAAATTAAACGTGATTAAGTGTTGTACTTTAGTTGCCCCCATAACATTCGCATGACTAGTAGCATAGGAGAAAACTTGCTCCTTTGTGTCAGCTACAATTATGAATCTTAAAAGAACATTCATTCTCAGAATATCTCCAAAAGAATCAGTGTCTTATTAGATTTCCCAAGGATACTCCTTATGTTAAGAAAATGTTATAACTGACTGGCTCACCAACGTTCGAGTTGAAGTTCTGGAGTTGCCCATAAGAAGGCAGAAGGTTGATTAGTTTCTACTGGTTTAGGGATGTAAAGTCATCACGCACTTCAACTTTGTTCATCAAATTAAGGTTTTGGTTGGTTTCCATTTGCTTTTAGTAAGATTAACATGTTGGTCATTCTTTCTTTTGCAAATCTTCCTCTACTAAACAAATACCAGCTTACAGTCAACTTTAGCAGTAAGCTCGAAGACACTGATATTTACTCTTCATCTGTTCAGATTTCTTTTTCAAATTATAAGTACAAGTGAGCCTCAAACAATTTGATAAATAGGTGGAATCTCTATATATAATATTTTTCTTTTGTCCAATATTAGTTATCTTCTTTGTTCATGTAGTGACTCAAATTGCTCAAAAGGTGTTAAATAATCTTCGATATAGTATTTACTCAACGGATGCTTTTTACAGTTGGGAATATATCTAGACATTGATCAAACTAATATCTGCATTGGTTGTTTTGCCATCCATTCACCCCTTTTTACTCCTTTTACTTAACTTTGATCATGTTTATTACCTGCTTATCAGTAGGGGTGTCAAATGGGCTAGTTGGAGTCAAAATTGGTGGAGTTAATGACTTGCCCAAAAATGACTTGGGTTGATGGATTGGGCTAAAAAGCGGGTCATAGCCCAACCCGACCAATTCTTACGAAGTTTTAATTTCTTTGTTATTCTTTTATAATTTTTAAGCATCTAACTAAATTATTTTTTCTTTATTATGACTATTTATACTTTCTCATCTAGTTTCTTTCCCTGTTAATTTGGTAATTGTAGTATCGAGATCTACAAGCATAACAAAGAAGAACGGATAGCAAGAACTTGGGGCACCACTGCCCCAGGTCTTCCTTACGTGGATGAAGCTATAACTCATTCTGGAAACTGGCTTATTGGTGGTGATTTGAAAGTTATAGAACCAGTCAAGTACCATGATGGTCTTGACAGCTTCCGGCTTTCACCTTCTGAACTTAGGGCTGAATTTACAAGGCGTAATGCAGATGCAGTTTTTGCTTTTCAACTGAGAAATCCTGTGCATAATGGCCATGCATTATTAATGACTGACACACGTCGGCGACTTCTCGAGATGGGATATAAGAATCCCGTCCTTTTGCTTCATCCTCTTGGAGGTTACACAAAGGAAGACGATGTTCCACTTCATTGGAGAATGAAGCAACATGAGAAGGTTTGTGCATTTGGTTACCTGACATTTTCTATTTTTGGTAATAAAATAAAGCACTTGTACTCTACACTACTTGATCACGTTCCTCATTTAACAGCCAAGCTTCTGCAATCTTTTTTCCTCAAAGTCCTTGTTGATATCTTTTTACTTTTTTAAGCGTTTTTAAAAATCCTGCTCAAAGTTAGTAGAAAAGGTCTCAATTTCTTTTATTCATTTTGTGGCTGAAATCCCACATAAAGTTTGATTTGCCGTATCTATTTGGCCATGTAGTGGCATTGTATTGCTTTCTAACTCCTATACACGACTGGATTCTTGTCAGGTTCTTGAAGATGGGGTGCTTGATCCAGAGACAACTGTGTTATCTATATTCCCATCTCCCATGCACTATGCTGGTCCAACCGAGGTGCAATGGCATGCAAAGGCTCGCATCAATGCAGGTGCCAACTTTTATATCGTGGGACGAGATCCAGCTGGAATGAGTCATCCACTGGAGAAGAGAGATCTGTATGATGCAGATCATGGCAAGAAGGTCCTCAGTATGGCTCCGGGACTAGAACGGCTTAATATATTGCCTTTCAAGGTATGGCAACAAATTAACCGTGGTTAAAGTGCATTATGTCTTTCCTTTTTTATTTCCAAACTCTAACAATACTAAATTTCATGTAGGTGGCTGCATATGACAAGACTAAGAACGGAATGGCTTTCTTTGACCCATCTAGGCCTCAAGATTTTATCTTTATTTCAGGCACCAAGGTTTCTATCTCTCTATTGGCTTTCAGTGTTTTACAACTATGTTGGTCAGACTCTTCAAAAATGTCGATGGCAGGTGAGTTGTCATGTCCTCCAAAAGTGGTGTATTTTTGGAGGATCTAACAAAAATGCGGCAATATTTTTGGAGAATCCAAGCGATGCTTGGTCTCTTTAAAAGTGTTGGCAGGTACGTGTCGGATCCTCCAAAAGTAGTGCAATTTTGGAGGATCATACTCAGGTGCGGCGGTATTTTTGGAGAATCTGAGCAACATAGGTTTTACCCTGCATCTCACCCCCAGAAAGGACCACTTCGTTACATTCTAGGATGGTAGATCAATTATTGTGCTTCTGTCCTTATGAAAATATGGCGTAATTCATGCCTTCTTTTTCTTTCAGATGCGAACTCTTGCAAAGACCAAGGAGAGCCCTCCAGACGGATTTATGTGCCCCGGTGGTTGGAAGGTTTTGGTGGAATACTATGATAGTTTGGATCAAGCTGAAAATGGCGGAGTTTCTGAACCTGTGCCTGCTTGAATGTATGTTATCACTCCTTAGTCATCCAATAGTTACAGCAGCAGTTATTTCTTTTTAGTAGTAGTTATTTTCCTGTAATAGTGCAGTTTTTCATTTAAGTAATGTTAGGAAGTCATGTCCTAGTTTCTAGGGGTAGTTATCTTGTAATTAAACTATATGTTTGTCTCGGGAAATATAAGAAGAAAATTATTCAAGTCTTTGAGTAAGAGATTGCAGGGCACCATAGGTTGTAGGAAGAAAACATTTGATTTCACACTACAGCGCCCCATAACCAGATCTATATCAGGGGACCATAACAATGTATCATCATTGAGAAGGTGAATTACGAGTTGGGAACCTAAATAAGCCACAAAAATATAAAAGTGACCAAAATAAGCCACTACTTTAGGAAGTAACTAAAATAGGCTTAGTGGAAGAAAAAATTCCACTTTATCTGATATTCTAAACGTTTTCCGTTAGTCTCATAACGTGTATATTTTAATATATAACGGAACTATTTCCTACACTTTATAAAATGAAACTATTTCTTACACTTTATAAAGTGTAAGTTTTTCTTACACTTTGTAAAGTGGAACTTTTTCTTCCACTTTATAAAGTGGGAAAAAATCTTACACTT
>JAJOOS010040183.1:0-10603 GCA_029582725.1 Solanum chiquidenum | reverse complement strand
AGTAATATTTAACCTCTAGATATATGACATGATTTTTGGACAAAAAATATATACCAAACCATTCTTGGCCTAAGATGGCTATAATAAGTAGTAATATTTAACCTCTAGATATATGACATGATTTTTGGACAAAAAATATATACCAAACCATTCTTGGCCTAAGATGGCTATAATAAGTAGTAATATTTAACCTCTAGATATATGACATGATTTTTGGACAAAAAATATATACCAAACCATTCTTGGCCTAAGATGGCTATAATAAGTAGTAATATTTAACCTCTAGATATATGACATGATTTTTGGACAAAAAATATATACCAAACCATTCTTGGCCTAAGATGGCTATAATAAGTAGTAATATTTAACCTCTAGATATATGACATGATTTTTGGACAAAAAATATATACCAAACCATTCTTGGCCTAAGATGGCTATAATAAGTAGTAATATTTAACCTCTAGATATATGACATGATTTTTGGACAAAAAATATATACCAAACCATTCTTGGCCTAAGATGGCTATGTCCATACTTTGTAATTTGTATAAATCACCTTTGAAAAAGTACGATGGCTCAAAGAATGCACAGCGTATAAAGCAATGAATTATCTCAGGTGTTGCCATGTGGCTTAAATTTTATTTGTCTCAATTTATATAATATTATTTAATTTGATATAAAAATTAAAATTTTATTTTTGAAATTTGTGATTTATAATAAAGTTAAGATAGTTGCGTTTGCTATACATTATCTTATCAAGAAAAAAAATAATTTAAAGTAAATTATTTATAATTATCAAAGATTGAGATTTTATTTTGAAATAAATTAGAAAAGAAAAAATATCATATCATTTGGGACAACGAGTAACGGGGAGCCACCTCATATTAAGGAGTGTCAAATGACTTTTTTCATAGACAAATTATATTATTTAACTAAATCAAAATTTTAATTTATGTTTATATACTATATATTAATTTTATTTTTTTTATATTAATTTCCCTTCATGACGTGGCTATATTAATTATATGTCCAAATCTAAAATTTACAATTTTCTCAAATATATAAGAGGCTATAAACACCTAACTAGAGGACGACATATGTTAGATGATTATATTACAAATTTATTGTTTATGCAATACCTATAGAAAATTGATTTATACAATATTTTATTTTCACTAGAAAAAATATTTTCTTTAATTTAAAGAAATTTATTTTTTCAAAAACAATATTTTTTTAAAAAAGAAAATTGATCTACTAAATATGAAAAAAATTTAAAAATATTTTCGAATTTTAAAATTGATCTACTAAAATGACATTTATGAAATTTATCTTTCTACTTTCGTCGGAAAAGTTATTTTCCTATTTTTGAAAGTTCTTTTAAGTATATTCTTTTGAAGTATGATTTAAAAAAAGAAGTGTTTTTTCAGAAATTTATATTGTTTCTAAAAACAACTAGAGCACTTTGTTTTTCTAAAGGGAAAAGGCATAAATTTCCTTCTAAACTTGTCATTAAAAGTCAGTTACACGCTTATACTATTGTGACGACCTATTACACACCTGAATTACTTAAAAGTAAATTTATTTAAACCATGACGAACATACGACCAGTCACATGATGAGAACGTGTTTCACACTTGCGCCACATCATCACCATGTTACTGCCACATCAATAATTACGTCAAATTTTTTATAAAAAAAATCCATGTCACACAATATCTTCTTTTTTCCTATATAACCATCAAACCCACCATTAAATCATTACCATAATTGCTATTATCATCAAATTCACTTCTCCACCACAATAGATTACATCACCCATATATAACCAAATTCACCAACGGAACCTTTCCAAAACCATTGTTATCATAAAAAATCAACAACAAACATCACAAATTTAATTTAACTAAATTTACCATCAGAACCATATCACTATCACTAAAATTCATCACAATCATAACCATAAATTCACCATCCACATCAAAATCACGAGTTTCATTGTCATTATCGAAATTAAAAATCATATCACCACAAATTTTTCACCCATTACCAAATCTACCACAATTTTTTTCACAATATACAAATTTCATTCAAGCTCAAAGAGGAGAATTGTGAAAACTTGCAATATTTATTTGCAAAGATTTTAGTAAAAAAATTGAAAAACTAGTGATCGATTTAGAGGATTTTTCTGAGAGAGAAGAAAGATCTATGAACATATATTAAATATTGAATTTTGTGCAAAAATTCAGAAACTTTTTACACAAAAAAAAAAATCAAGATCTAAAATTTTTCTTATTTTAAATGCTCACAATCAACAAAAAACACAAAAATAAATTGAATAATCTGTTCTTGACTTGACGAATTTGATGTGAAAATAGTAAGGATTGACCAATTTTAGATGTCTCGCCGAAATTTTTTTCGAACAGTGAACCTTATTAATTGAACAACTTCGTGATCTTTGCAATGAATTTCTATCCCCTGATGTTGTTTCCTATTTATCATGAAAAAAAATTATTTTTCTCATTAGCCATAGCAAAAAGAGTGTTTGTGATAAGGAAAAAATGGAGGAAGAAGAAAGGTAAGGTAACATGAAGAAGAAGGGTGGGGTGGGAAAAAATTTGCCTTTTTTTTTTACTCAAACGCGCCTTTTTTATTTTTTTATTTAATCTTATTTCTATGTCAGCTTTGAGAGTGATATTAAATTCACTTTTGAGTAGTATAAGTGTGTAATAGGTTGCCTCAATAGTTTAAGCGTGTAACTGATTTTTCGGTACAACTTCATGGGTGAATTTATGCCTTTTCTCTTTTTCTAAATAAACACTTTTAGTAGGAAAAATACCTCCCAAAAGCTTGGTCAAACAAGCTATCAGATTGAAATTCATTTCGTATAGTGATTTCATAGAGTAGCAATTTGTATTTGGTTATCAATTTGATTTTTTTTTAAAATATTAAACAATAATTTGAGTTGAGCCAAGGTTCCAAAGCTGTTTTTTTGAGAAAATTATTCTCTTCAACTTCTGGAAAATAAATTTTGCTACTATTCAAAAATTCATATTTTCTTCTTAATATCTTAACCAAACACCTCAATCTATAAAGTAGGCACTTTTGAAATAAGTATTATTAGATTTCTAGTTGTTTGGCTAAGCGAACTTTTATAATACTACAATTATATATATACTAGTTATTTGCATTCTCTGGTGAGGATTGTAAAGAGGACGAAGTTTTGTCCTCAAGTTGCTTCAATTGATCAGTTAAGAAATCTTCAGCAAAATTTAACAAAGTTTCAAAGTCAAATATTGTAATAGAAAGTAATCTTTTCTGCATATTAAAGATTATAGCAGAAAATTTATATTGAATTGATACTCAAAATCTGAGTTTTATGGTAACATATATGAATATGAAATATTAAATAAAAATAGGTAAGTTGTTTAATGTACTAATGAAATTTACCAATTAGAGGTTAACCATTACTATTGATGGACCATTAATTACGTACCAAAATCTTTCTATTCCTTTATAGTAGCTAAATAAGATATTTCACTTAGTCAAATAAAACATAAACTTATCATTTAACTTGAAATGAAAAATATATTAATATACTTACAATTTTAAACATATGTACGTAGATCCTTCCCTATGATTAAATTGTAACGACCTGTCCAGACATTATTAAAAAGCACCTTGTTGCGGGAAGCAAGAATTATTGAAATATGCTATAAAATTAATTCAGGGTGACACGATGAAAAAATTTAGAATTCGAATTTTGCTCGAACTGACATCATTCCGTTATGGTGGAAATTTTCCCGCTATAGGGCCACTGTTGTAGCAGTCGACAGGTCGCTATAACGGGATGACGAAATCAGCAACTAGAAACATGGATTTTGTATTAGGACTCCTTCTCTTCAGTTGAAAAAGAGAACGAGGGTTGCTCCAAAAACCCTCCTAGGCTGCTACAAGCTTGGAAACAATGGAGTGGAAAGACTCTCGTGCAAATGGGGTAAAAACTCATGGTTTCTAGGCCTAATTCCGTCAGAATTCACCTCTACAAAGTCAGTAGTTCGTGTTTAAACATCTGCAGTAGCTGCATGCGTCCAGATATGTCACGATCTACATCATTGGGCCATGTGGGCATCTACTCTAACACGTGGGCAGGAGAACCTTTACAACCCAAATTAAACTATGAAATGCAGAAATAAGCAACTTTTGCAATATATTAACTTATTTAGTCCTGAAAACCCATGGTCAAACTTGAGAAGATACATTGTCTTGGACAAATACATGAATCCCTCCCTAGGAACTTATCTAAATATGTAGAAGAAGTTCTAAGAGGAAAACAACGTACGGAAGAAATAAGATACAACTCCCACCGTAAAGAAAGATGAGTAGAAGGTGTTGGAGAATTGTTATTGTCTTCACCTATGAAACATCACTGATACCTGAAATCATACTATGCCAAGTGAAATAACAAGAGTAGTATCAATGCAAACAACAAGTAATGGTAGGCATTATCGATTGACTCGAACATACCACATAATATCATGCAAATAATCAACGGAACATGCACATTTGAAGATTAGATTAGGACTCTCGTATATTCTAACCCAAGTCACACCACCTCCTTTCCCTGCCAACTCTAATATTTAAACATTTGACCTTTTTACCATTCTCATATCGGATTATAGCCTAATCCTTCTATCACATAAAGATTCCCTCAAATACAAGACCACCACTACTTTGATAATCAATTTACTACTCCCCTGCAAATTCTCATATCAACACCTTGCCTGTACAACACTCTAGTTATACAAAATACGAACAAGTAACCATAATTTAGCAAACAAATATATATACAATTATAGTCACAAACAAAAAATAGTTTGGACTCCAAGTTCACACCCCGAAGAGATATGCACAATAATCATGAACAACCTCAACACAACAAGCAATACCTGATTTATCACACCTTCAAGAAACCCGGACTATCAAAGATCCCTAAAATATCATCCACAATGTTTAACATGCAACCCTAGTCTACACAAGAACCATCTTAGCATTTAAACACAAACTCGGTCACTCATAGACCAACATGTAATCATCCCATTACAGGAAGTAAACTCGGTTCTCTCATAGGACTCATACACAAATTACTAGTATATATACTAGTGTGATACTCGAGCCAACCATATATGGATATTCTGAAATCAGGCCTGGTATCTGTGACAATCATTAGTATATATCAGGCATGATCAGGGGCGGACCCACGTGGGTTTCAGGGGGTTCACCTCGGCAAAAAATTACATTGTATATATAAGGTAAATTTTCTGTAATTTTGTAGATATATATATTTTGAACCCCCTCAATAACAAGGAGAGGCTGATGGTGTAGCGGTAAGTCCCTTGAAATTAAATGTCACCAGTTCGAATTCATGTGGTAGTGTTTTATTTTTTCTTTTTTAGTTTCATTTTTTTAAAAAAAAAATTCAGTTATGTTTTTCAAGTTTTTTTTTTATATAAAAAAAAACGTGCTAAAAGCATGATTTTAAACCCAAAAGAATTCCAAGGTCCCATTTCTAAAGGCTTATTTACAAGTTTATATACTTTTATTTTTCGAACCCTCTGAACGAAAATCCTGAGTCCGTCACTGGGCATGATATCCTAGTCAACCTTGGATATATTCTGTATCAGGTGTGGTACCCGTGTCAACCATTAGTGACACAAACACAATCACAATCACAATGAATTACAGTACCCTTGTAAGCACAAGTAAACAACACCCTTCATTGTATGAGATTGTCAATATATATCATTTAAAATCACGTTCTTTACTTTTCCCTAATCATATATCATGCATGAAATACTAAAAAGTAGTTGACAAGCACATATAACATAGACATGAAAATAAACAACAATCACCTTCCTAAAGGATTCCTTCCCAAATATTTGTTGATCATAATCTGATTACCCACAATTTCCTTCCTAGGTAACACTCAACAAACATCATAATGCAAACAAAGCTAATCAAGTCCATCATCAGCCTAAACCACAACTTAACCACACATTCAGCAATCCAGACTCCATGTCCGAAGGCCTATGCATGAAGTTTTCTAATAATCTACAGAATATTATACAAGTAAATACAAATATAACTACTCAGTTAAGAAAACCTAGACTATGTGGACGCCAAGCAACTACTGAAGAACTATGAATGCAACTTCTAGCTCCTTGGGGGCTAATCCAGATGGACCTAAACCGAAAATATCATTGGGTTTTAACTTTTTTTGTGCTAAATCCCCATCTTCATTGTTCTCGAGCTTAGAGTGGATTAGGAATTTTTTTTAGCACACCTCGTTTGTTTTCTCAGTGGAAAGTGGTAAGAAAAATAAACAAAAAAAAAGGTCTAAAATGTCTCTCAACTATTTGAATTGGTACAAAAATATCATTCATCCACCTTTTGGCCCCTAAATACTCCCGATGTCAACTTCTTGGCTAAAAATACCTTATTTCTAATGACCGTCACTCATAAGGTGGATGGAGGGTAAATTTATACCAAATTTCATAGTTTAAGGGCATTATAGTATGCCTTTCTCCATTAAAACAATTTGAAATGACTTAATATATGAGTTCATATGATTGACCTAATTTTAAATTTCACAATGAATTAAAAAGTACAAAAAATTAGTCATTTACTGTCTTTTATCTACACTCACCCCTCCCCCCCCCCCACTTCCTGTAACACCCCATTTTTATAAGCTAAGACCCAAATTATTTTGTAACACCTTGCAACTCTATTCTAAATCTGAATCGTTCGTCGTAAGTATTATGAGCTTGAATCGGGTGATGTCCTACTTGCTCATGTGTTTTAAGGTCCTTTACCAAGTGTATCAAGGGAATCTAAAGTGATATAGCGTCATAAGGGACTTCAAACACCAAGTCAAGTTCAAAGCATTCATATCGGCAAAGTTCTCGTATGAGTTCATATAAAGGTCAACTTTAAACAATCATATCTCTCAGCATATAAGTGTTAGGTAGCCCATGACTTATCAAATTAAAGGTCTATGATTCTTCTTTCTAACGTCACCAAGTTTGCTTTATTTTGAGTTCAGAGTAAAAGGTTATGATTGTTTTACTGGAACATATACAAGCTGGAAATTCAGCGATGATACCTAATCATTTGACGACTCACTGAATGGATTGGCGAATCTCCGATTTAGCTCGTCGAGATGTCCTAAAAACCATAAGTCTTTGTCTATTTTGGAGATCTAAAGCCCCATTCGATGAACAATAGAATATTTCATCGAGGGGACCTCCAGGTCGTCGATTTGGCAGACGGGATTCATTTAAATGTTGCTTATTTTTATTTTTATGATCTTTTGACGTTCCCAAAAGGGTGTTTTTGACCTTTTATCCTCAGTTAACCTCCTTAAGCCCATCTTATAACCTAATATCATCATTATACATATAAAAATTCTCAAAATCTCTAATTATCCTACTTCCAAAAATCAAGAACTCGAAGAAAGGGATTACTCCAATTTCCCAAAATCTAAAGGCTTCAAGTTCAAGATTCTCTTCAAGATACCTAAGGTTTTCAATCCAAGACTCTTCTCCATACTTCATTTTCCAAGATTGTATTCAAGTTTCTCCAAGAACACTTATCTTCCAAGTATATAAGACTACTCATAGTGATGGACTGAGTTCGTCCTCACGTCCTACATCTAAATTCAGTCAATAAAAGATTAATCTAAGGTTAGACCCTTAGTTTTGAGAATTTCAGAGATGAGTTATATTATTGATTTCGAGTTCAAAATTCTTGAATATGAGTTGCTATATATTATGCATTGAGATCGTTATTCATGTTTATATTTCCATATGAACCTCATTTACTGAGTTTCCATAGAGAATCTGTTGATCAAATATTTTTTCTTAAATTGATTTTGAGAAGTTAAAAGTGAGTTCAAGAGTAAAGTTTAAAGTATAACTTTTTAGTAGAGTTTAAGGGAGCTAAATGATTCCCAAATGTATCATTTTTACATGGAGAAAAAAGTCTATTTTTCAGAAAAGTATAAGAGTTCTTCACAGTTTTTCAGATAGAGTAATTACAGAGCGACCCTTTTGAGTACTTATCTCAACTCAGAGAGAGTATTTTTACTTGAGCATTGAGTTATATATTTTGAGAGTAGTATTGAGCACCAATATATATGAAGAAGAGTTCAGACAACTCACATTCCTCATAAACCACGTAGCGTTAGGATCACATCGACTTTCGAGCGACTCCTCACTACCTTTAACAAGGTTAACCTTGTATTTTTTTCCTACATCATTGAATATATTCACCATAAATTTGCATATTTATTTTAACCTTATCCCTGTATAGTAAGTTTTTTCATGGCTCTTTTAGGGTTGGAAAATTTGATACATGTTCTATAATCGAATTGGATGATACAAGAAGGTATGTTTATTTTATAGTTTGATAGCTCATGTATAATACACATGTCGAGGGCTTCATTTTATTTTGGAAAGAAAAAATAGCTTCATCTTTAATTTAATTATTTCCATTCGTGCATATCACTTTCTTTTATATTTTTCAAATAAGTATTGACATGGTATGTTGAAGTGCATATATTCAAACTCATAACACAATATTAAGAGAAAACAAATACTAATAGATAAAATATTTTTAATAGAAATCATTCCAAAGTACATGTAGTACATACCATTATTAAAATAAAACAACAAAATCAAAGGAAATTAAAGCACACATAATAATATGAATTTAAATCTTCATTTTGTTGCGTAGGACTTCGATAAAAGATACTATCCGAAGATGATTCATTTATAAAACAGTAGATTAGTTATCTGCATTTTCTAGTGGGGCCTGTAAGGAGGACGAAGTTTCAATTTCTAGCTTCTTCAATTGGTCGTTTAAGAAACCCTCAGCAAAATTTAATGTAGTTTCAAATGTGGTTAGATTCTCTGCATTGATTTGGTCAACGGACTCCCACCAAAATTTATCTCTAGTCTTGTCCATTTGTTCTAAAGAACACATTTTTTCCTTTGCAGCTGCTTCTCTTGCATCTAGTTCATTCAGCCTGATGTTGTTCTGAATTGCAATGTTCCTTGCATTTTCGGCAACGAGTCTAGTACCCAGATCTAATTCCATTGTGGGGTTCACAAATCGATCAATGACTACATCAGTAGTTGGGTGAACAAACGAATATTGGTTCTTACCACTTGGAGAAGATACAACTATTCCAATATCGACGTTACAATCTCTTACGATCTTACTTGCATTTGTAAATAAGGTCGAACAACGTCTGGAAAATGTGACTTTCCGATTAGCTTCTTTTTTTATTTTCTCTAGTGGAATTTTTTGGCGTCCTCTTGTTTTCTTATCCACCATACTAGAATGCAATAAAATCTATTGATCAATTGTTTTCAAGCAATGTGAGTTAAAAATAAATAAAATATCATGAGTATTTATACACACATTAAAAAATTATTCACAATAGAAATTTAATTTCAAGTCAATATTGCTATGGAAAGTAATCCATTTAATTTCAAGTCAATATTGCTATGGAAAGTAATCCATTCTTTAGATTGAATTGATATTCGGAATCTGTGATTTATGGTAACATAAATCAATCTGAAATTCAAATAAAAAAGGTAAGTTATTGAATATACTAAATAAAGTTTACTGATTAATGATTAATCATTATGAATATAATTTAATGGACCATTAATTATATATCAAAATATTTCAATTCTTTTATGTAACTAAGTCAGATTTTTCACTTGCTCAAACAAAAAATATATCTATCACTATTTACTTGTGAAAAGAAAATGTGATTAATACACATTACTATAATATATTATTACTATATTATAGAAGAGTCTAAGGACAAGCTGGTCTTCGTCGTCATGCTTCCTCAAAGGGTACATTTGTCTTTTCCTTTCTCTGCTTCTCCAAGCGGTGCTTGTTCTTATATGAATTTAGAGGGTTTCACAACATTAACAACCATTACGACTTCAACATCGATTTCTCCTTTGTAAATTCCTCACTTTCTTCTTCGAATTTGGGATTTCCTCTTTCCCATCAATCTTTTTGGTCGACCTTGCTGAAGATTTTGTTCAAGCTTTCTATTTTAGCCGATCTATCTGATCTATCTATACTTTGTGAGTTCTCTTTTTCCACTTCTACTCGATATTGTTTCTCTGTTGGATTTCATTAGTAGTAACTTGAACTTTTCTTTTCCTGATATTTGATGCAATTTTTGTATTTTAGGATAATTAAAATGAACTTTTTGATTAATAAATGATGTTCATCAATAATCACTACAAGAAAATGCATTTAAAGCTACAAAACACATTGTAGCTAAATATGAAATTTTCCGTAGCTAAACACTTTAGCTATAAAATATTTTTTCGTAGCATTCGTGGCAAGATGTAGGGTGGCTAAAAGTTAGCTACAGACTTTACATGGTCTGTGGCTAAGGACTAATACTTATAGCTACTAAAAAAATTGAGTTGTAGCTATAATAGTAAAAAATTCTTGCTACAAAATATATACTTGTAGCAAAATATTTTTACTCTTTTGCCACAACAAATTAAAT
>JAJOOS010040178.1:0-10357 GCA_029582725.1 Solanum chiquidenum | reverse complement strand
CTTAATAAATATTATAAAGATAATTTTATTTGTGGATTTGATTAACAAGTAGTAACATTAACATCATGTAATATTGTTTTGTTGATATTTATGATAATATTTTTAAATTATAATTTATAATTTATTTTAATAATTATAAAAAATATATAATTTTAAAAAAAATGGGCTGGCCCGGCAAGCCTGTAGCCCACGTACTTATGGGCTGGGCTGACTGTTTTTTGACCCACACCAAAAATGGGCTAGCCCGACCTGACCCGTAAAATGTCAAAGTCTGTATGGATTAGCCCGGATGGGGTGGGCTAGCCCATATTGACAGCTCTAGTGTGGGGATTGGAAATCAATGTCACATAGGGGGAATTGCGCTGCTCTATAGTAATGAACACATGAATAGTCTAGGTCATCTTTAATGACACTCATCTTCTTTCAATCTCATAGCATCTTTGCATAGGATCTCCTTTTGATTTCAACTATATAATATACTAAACAATTCATGACCTTACTGCACTCTCTTTTTCGATGATGAAGTAGGGATAATAGATCCGATCCATAATCTCTATTTTCAAGCAGGTTATAGACATCAAACCTAATTTGACAGTATCACACTAATTACCCACTCCAATCAATCTCTTTTGAGCATCTACTGGAGATCAGAAGTAGGAATTAAGTTTGCAACCTTAACCCATAAGTTAACCCCATGCTAATTGGCCCAAATTCATGGATGAACAACATCAAAAGAGAGCAAAACACAATACCCACAACATTAAATCAGCAACCCAACCTCATAATTACACCACAAGATCTTGGGGTTTTAGCCACCCATCACAAAAGGCAAAGAAATATACCTTTCATGAAATTAGTCATGGGTAACATGAAATAAGCAATTACAAGCAAAACCACTTTGCAAGCAGTTAGCCTTCCTCTACAATGAATGGAAGTGTGGATGAATCAACATCAAATATAGGATTGTTGTTGTACATGATCTCCATTTTAGTAGTCCTAGCTATCCACTCCACTATGTGGTAGAGTGTTTATCCCAACCCCTTTGCAGGGGTACCTTCCCTTTTTATGGAGAGAAGGACTCGAAATTGACTCCCCTTGATTCGAGATCCGTTGGAATAAGTATTTAGCTGCTTGTGTTCTTCGGGTACTGTTTTATTCAATGTTTGTTCAATTACTCTTATACCTTCAAATGCAATGTAGGCATTGGGTTCGACAATAATGATATCCCCCAACATACCAAAACTAGTTGTCACTCCACATGAAATCATAAATAAGCTCTACCAAGGATTGCCAAGCATTTGATACTGAGTTTCCTCCTCCATTTTTAGTAACAAAATAAACCAAAAGTAGGACCAAACTGAGAGTTAGTAGCATAAACAAAGATGGATTGAATGAGAAATATAAGTTTTCTATTTTCATAGTGCCGGTTTTTTCGAGTAATATATCTGGAAATACATCTTGACACCTTATCAACACTATTTCGGACACAACTAGTACATTCCAAAATCACCGTTACTCATACATGCCTGGCGGCAACTCGGATCTTTTGTTCTTTAGATGCCTAGCTTATCCGCCAGTTGTCTAGCTGTAAAAGGAAGAGGTTAGTTCACAACTCTGAAAGCCGAAGACGAAGCGAGGAAGGCAACGACAGAGCAACAGATAAAGAAGAGATTTAGGGAACTTAATTGACCTACTAGACTCTAAAGAAAGAGTACCACTTATTTGGAAACTCAAAACTTGCCGCGGAGGGGCTATTATCGTCCAACTCCCTAACCTAAAGTAGCACCTTGTTAGGACCGTAGGGAACCGTAGCATGGGGGGACGTCTAATCCTTTTTCCGCCGCAAGGCTGGCTAATCGTATGCAGCAGGCTTAAATACCTCTGGTTCTGGAAGGCACATGAGTCCGTCAATTTGTCAATTTCAAGAGCAAAGTTGAAAAACCCAAAAACTAGAAAGTGTTCTTCATAAGGCAAAGTTTTTCTCTCCAACTCTAAACTCACCAAAGGTGGAAACTAAAAATTGTTCCACCACTTTTTCTCTCTCCTTTGGGATATTTATAGTTTCCCAAAATTTGGCTCAAAACTCAATATGCTACCCTTAGGGCGACTTTAGTCGAGCTCGACGAACTCATTCAGCGAGTCACCATTCATGCTTCAACTTGCCTTCTCTTGCTCTAGGCTTTAGCTGTTTGAACCTCAGTCGGCAAACTCGTTTGAGTCTGCCTTTCACATTCGGCGAATCACTGAGTACCACCTTAGTTTGCCTTTCGAGCCTTCAATTTTTCTCCTTGCATTGTAACTTTGGGTGATGGTCAACAAGGTCGCCTTTCTCATTCGGTGAAAAGCCCTTTCTTTTGGAGTTTGCTGACCTTTATTGATAAACACAAGTGGTGTGCACTATCACTTTGGGCAAGGTCATGCTCACTTGGCGATCCTATTTTCTTGCTCGACGATCATCAATGTAAGTTTTACACTTCCTTTCACAATTTTGGCCATTCTTTCAAACATTCATCCTTGCCTTGTTCATTAACTTTCATAGCTGTAAATTATTAAAATATTATTAGAACAAGACAAAATTAGGCTTTGAGGACACTAATTATTGAGCTAAATAGGCCTCAAATGAGTGCAAATATACCACTCATCAACACTCCCAACTTAAATTTTTGCTTGTCCTTGCGTATTTCAAGAAAACAATTAGCTTAGTAAGGGTGTTTACAAAGTCTTCAATGAGAGCTAGCATGCAAGTGAAATTACAAGACTACTCTCAATAACATTCTACACTCAATAATGATAAAAACTCTTCAAATGATGACTAGCCAATTTCAACACAAGCTCAACCTCACTCTAGCTTCTTCTCTAATGAAAAACCATATTTCAATAAATGCATTGAAGTGCCCTCACATCAATAATGATTCCACGCTCTCACAAAGCAGATCAACAAAGAAGTAAGGAATCAATGCAACTCTCGATCTCTTAAAAGAGAAATGCATGAAAGCCTCATCCCATAGGTTTTCCCATGTTTTCCAATCATCACACAACCTAGTTTATGCACGATCTCAATGGTATTTTAGGCTTGTAATGGGGTTGAGGGTTAAGGTATGGTCAATTTGGCTCAGTGAATTCACCTTTTCAAAGCATTATTGTAATCATCTTCACCTCTTCTCAAGTTATTTTCATTCTTTTACATTTGAGAACTCAAACTTTAATTTTCACTCATATTTATTTGGAATCCCCTTTATTTCACCACTTCTCTTTTTTATTTATGTTTCATCACAATGACTTTTTTTTATAAGGAGGGGTTCCTTCTTTGTGTAACAATCTTTAAAGTTGAGTTCCAATTCGTCTTTCTTCGCCCTTAACTTGGATTTCTTCCTCCTTCATTTCCACAAGCCTAAGTTGGATATTCAAACATAACAATGCTTCAAAAAGGATTTAGGGTGAGAAGGTATGGACAATTTAGCTCAAATGGTTTTAGTTTGGTTTTGTCAACGCATGGTTTAGGCTCAAGTGGTGCCAAAATGATGCACACCCTCACAAGGTAGTCACAAAGGATAGTGAAAATTTGGGTTCCCTCTTAGAATTTTCGCCAAAGATCAAGCCTTACATTTACCAAGGTTTAGACAATTAGACTAACAAGGCAGAGTTCAGAATTCAACACACATGCTTTCAATTAAGACCTCACCACACATGGCACTTCGAAATACACTTATTTAGCACATCCCAAAAAGATTAAAAAGCATATGTGCGATGTTAATTGCAAGGCTCACATCAAAACGTAGCTTGTCAACAAAAGATTCAAAAAAATTGGTCAAAAGCGCAACCATATCGATTTGATTCTCGCAACACCAACACTATAACCATGCTCATCATGAGTACTATTCAAGACATGAATATTGAATTATCAATGAAATCTCAAGCATTTAACAATTTTCAAAACTTATAACCGAGTTGCAAAATTGAAAGAAAATGAAAGAGGCAACAAGAGATACACTAAACCAAATCTGAAGCTCTAATATAAACAAAAGCAAACTACTAAAAACATCCAAAACTGAAAAATAACAAAATACAAAGTAAAAGGGAAATATTGGCTCGAAGGCCCTTACCTCACTAAAACGAAATGTGCAGTGTCCTTAATGCAAAAATAATAAAGTACGGGAGGTTGAGTAAAAAGGTCCCCCTGACAAGCTAAGCCTGTGTATCACGACCCTGGGGTACACCCTAGATGTAACATGGCGTACTTGACCCCGAAGGGGTCTCATATAAGCCCTTAACATATCATAACATAAGCTAATAAAAAATATGCGGAAGTTTTAAAACTTTTTCCATCCAATCAAAGTCTTTATAAAAGCAAGCGGAAGTCTATAACTCTTTGTCCCAAACCATCTAAAACAACATAGAATAAACTTTGGGACGCAGCCCATACAATAGTCTCAAAAATAAAGGAAAGGTGATCAATCCTTGATGCTATGAGGACTCACCAAATCTTCAACCCCTTTGCACTTCTAGAAATCTATCCTCAAGAATGGAACTCAAAGATCGCCGGACCCTACATTTGTTAAGAATGTAGGCAAGAGTATGCCTTAGTACAAAATGTACTAAATATGTTAGCTAGCACGACATCATAAGAGCATAACAAAAGTGTTAGCCAACATAAGACATAAGTCATAAGAATCAGAGACAATAACAGAATCATAAGCATAATCTCCAACATAAGCATAATATTAGCATAATTCAACATAAGGCATAATCCAATAACACAGGAAATACCACATATTCATAACATGGTCACTACTCAGACCTTCATATCATAAGAGAAACTTCTAAGTAACCTTCAAGTCATACTTGTGCAATGCATAGATGAGACTCCATTATCCCAACTAGGCTAAGTACCACTCTTAGACCATCATACCTCTTTATCATATTTTGATCTCATCATTAGCTTACTTCTCATAGACAAGGGAATCTCTCACCTTTAGTCACACATAACATGGAATGCAACTATAGCAACAATCCATCAAAACATACATCCCATAAGAGTAACACTTCTTTGGTAACCATAAGTCATACTTGTGCAATGCATAGATAAGACCCCATAATCCTACCCACACTAAGTACTCCTTTAGGTCATCATACTCAAACCTCTTGGTTAGAGACTAGTCCCCCTCTTTAAACCTTGGAACACTATGAAACACTCCTTGAGCATACTCTTAGTTCCTTATTAATTTGAACCCTAGGAGATGCTTCTCAAACATGTCTAAGTTCATTATTAAGATGGACCCTATGAGATACTCATGTCTAAGTCCATTAATGCTTCTGAACACTATGAGGTACTTTTTTAAGCAAGTCTTAGTTCATTGGATACGGAGATTTCAACCCTAACTCCACTAGTTGAAGGCTTCCATCTCATGAGACCTAACTTCGGGAAAACCCAGACTCTACTATGTGAGATTTCCCCTTTTTACTTGGATAGTCCTCACATCAAATAGGTGTGGTTCTCCTCTCAACTTGGAGCTCGGACCCTACCTTATGTGACTCTCCATCTCATTGTCAATATCCCTTTGGGCCAAACATACACCCCTTAGATTACCTATCAAGCCTTGCTTAACATTCATGTCTCATGGAACAATGTTCTTGAAAATCAATCCATGTTCAAGTGATTCTATCACTTCATGCACTCAAGCACTCGTAAGGTAGATTAGGTGAGTATAGGCCTTTCACCACAATTCTATCCTTTAATATATTATTCTCATAAAGACTTTACTCTCAAAGCCTTGGCATACATAGTTCATCATATTAGCTTTACTCACAAAGACCTAGAAGTCAACACTCATAACTACAAGGCTTACTCTCAAAACTTTACTTCATACAATCATCATGCATATCTATATTTCAAGACATTCTAGCCATAAGCTTCATCTTTAAGCAATTATAGTCATAATTCATCATATAGGTTCAATTCTCAAGCTCTACTAGTCATGATTCATCATATGTAAACTCTATTCTAATTCAATTCATGTTTACATACTTCTATTCTTGAACAATTACTATAGATGACATCAATTTTAGAAGATCACCTATGAATCCTCAATTTCACTTCACAAGACACAAACTCACATTCTTCAATTTCATCAATTAGACTAGTTTACAATGAAGAACATATAATTTTGTCATAATATCATGATTAACTACTAATTCAATCATAAAAAAATCTATACCCACTCAATTGGGTCAACATTCAACATAACCCACAACATTGAAGAAACCCTAACTAAAATTGGGGATTTTCTTCATCAAATTGGGAAATTCTAGGGGGATCCATGGATGAATAAGCTAACATACCTTGGATACAAAGCCTTACAAAGCTTGCAACAATGGAGTCTTGTTCTTGACCTAGGCTTCAAGCTCTATCTTCTTCAAGTTTTAGAGATATAAATATTTTAAGGAAGATGAACTTTGGGGTTTTCTTTTGGATTCTAGGGAAAGGGTAAAACAATGTAGTATCGATTTAGGGAAAATAACAAAAGACCCCTAAGACTCCCACGTAAAAGTTACAGACCTGCACTATTTGGCTCGCCAAAGGCTCTTGGCGACTTGCCAAGTGGTCCTGTGGCTCGCCGAATTTTCCACTGGCTACATCATGGAGGCAGACCACCTGGCGAGGGGGGGGGGGCTTTTGGGCGATGCGCCAACCGGGTTGTCGATCCTTGACCTAGCTCTCCCTATCTTCTAGCAGCTGGGTCATGGGGAAAGTCCACTAGGAGACCCTAGGTGCACTTTGGCGACTCGCCAAGTCACTTGGGCGACCTTTATCGTCCCTCGCCAACTTGGCTTGGGGAGGAAATGTCTATCCTTAGTCAAACCTAGGTCCCATAGACCCTTTCTCTCAACCAAGGTTTACTAACCCCTCAGACAAAGTCCTAAGTTAGCATACAAGATCCCGGGGTGTTATACTATGGAGAACTCTCATTTGGAGTCTCTAAAGGGGATGCATCACCCGAGGTATCAGTTCCTGGAAAGAAGATCACTGGAGGCAGAAATGTGGTAACAATTAGGGCACCAGTGCCCGTCACATCATTGTGAGGAACGGTGGAGTCTGAAGAGACTCCACTGGTTGCAACTGTTGAAGTCTCCCCAAGGGATCTCTCCAGGGTGGCCTGAACAATCACCTTTTCAATCTCCTACATCTCCATGAATGTCTGTGCTAGCTCGTGCTCATCCTCCTCACTCATCAAGTCCTCCTCTTTTGTCTCATCGGCCAATTCATCATCGACTCTCTCAACATAAACAACAACATCATCAACACTCGCAGCTAACTCAGATTGCAAACTAGAAGTAGGCTTAGTGATGGGTATTGTCGGTGGCATGGAAGCTGGTGCATCTGGTAGCGCAACATCGCCCATAGCATAGAAAGTTCTGTGGTGATATTAACTTGCAAAGTAGTAAGCTCACCCCTCATGGTGTTCAACACACCGGAACTACCCTCGGCCATCCCTCGGGCCTCTAACTTCATAGTGATATTGTCCATCTTCACATCATGGGCCTTAATCAATCCCTCACACCTAGTCACTTTGTTTCTCAAAAGGGTCAAGGCATGTTCAATAGCCCTATCAATCAGCCCGAGCAAGTCCTTCTCAACCCTTGCGACTCTAACATCCACAGACCAGGAAAAAATGCCCATTTGATATATCAAGGCCTAAGTCAATGGGGACAGGTAATAGGAGTAGGGGTAGGCACACCAACTGTAACAACAATAGTAGAAATAGTAGGAGCAGGTGCAGAAGATGAAGGCGCAATAGAAGGATTAAGTGTGTTGGCCTTAGATGCTAGAAAAAATATATCCACCACGGGCATAGTGTCTGGTGGTTGCGGCTTCCTATGAGTCGCATCATCCTATAAATATGAAGCCTCAATCCTCTTGATGTAACTGGAAGAGGTTGGCGTGATCTGCACATAAGACTTCCCCTGAAAGGGAACTCTTGCTCTCTCACACAACAGAGTAATGACAACTAGAAAAGCAAGGGAGGTCTACTCTTGCCTATCCTGTAGCAACATCTCCTCGACCATAATGGTACTGACATTGATCTGCTCCTTATCGATGATTATGCCCACTAGCATTGCCTTAGGATGTCGAAGGATCGATTAATTCTGGGACGACATGATGTTTTTGCTTGTAAATTCGAAACAATACCAAGCCATAATGTTTAAGTATTTTTTTATCAATCCTTGCACCATCATCCATCCATGGCGGAGGGACATTAGATATCAATGGGGCCAACCGCCCTTTCAAGGCATCAAGCTCCCACGTATCTGAATATGGTATGTATCAACACGAGTGAAAGGGGTGCGTAGTACTGTGTTAATCTCACCCGCATGAAACTGAACCATTTTTCCCATACTTCTATTCATCTAGGGGTTTCCAGACAATGCACTTTCTCTTCTTAGGAAGGGCCTTTGGCATAAACGTCGTAGAATTCCCTAACCCACTTCGGCAGATACGATTGCCTGAGATTTGTGAATTGCTCAAATTTATGAAACTTGATTGTCTCCTATATATCTTGGTAATCGCTCACCACCCTACCAGTTGAGAGCCTTCGCTCCTCAAGAATAGTTCTTTGTCCCTCCTCCTTAAGCCTTTTTAGGGCCCTTGGACTTATGGTCAGGAGAACACAAGAAGCAGAGGTTGGATCTTGCGGAGGTCAAACTAGCTTGGAATGAACATTTATTTGTTTCTTGCCAATGTGCTTCTAGGGCTTCTTACCCACACTTGTAGGAGTATGCGGAGTTGGGAACGAGGGACCTCACAAGGCTCACTAATAGAGACACCCCTATGATTTTTCTAAGGAAGAGGAGGAGGAGAGTCTCTGTCTAATTTTGTGTCCGACTTCACCACTTGTTTACCCTTTATTCTAGCAATGACCTGCCAAGAACACACATTCAATCATAGAATGATTGGTTAGTTGAAATCAAACTTATTTAGAATCATAGTTTAAAATTACCCTGAGGCCCGCCTAATGGAAAGGCGGATCGCCTAACAGGATAGGTGATCTTCGATGAGCTCGCCAAAATGGACAATAGAAATTTTCTAAGGAAACAAGCAAAAAGGGTGAAGTAATGAATGTCAAATACTCTGTGGGGAATAATGCTAAGCACCGAGAGGATATGAAATGGGGTGGATACTCATCCGGGAGTTGAGGCGGGGTATCTAGTAGCGACCTCTTGAGATGGATGCCCATCCATGAGTTGAGGCGGGGTATCTGGTAGAAATCTCCCTACCCCATAACTATGTTCCCACATAGGTCTATAGCTAGTGGATCCACTTAAGCTAAAATGAATGGTCCTACCTTTGGCAAGTAGGAATCCCTTATCCGGTGAGGGTGACACCGGGATTCCATATCAAGCTCTCATGGTCTATGTCGGTTAAGGCTTACCACCACAAACTAATGAACTATGGCTACTTAAGGATGTACTACTTAGGGTAGGTGGTGGAATGGGATACCATCTATGCATTGAACAAGTAGGCATTTGATAGAGGTCCTGGTGTGTTCCTTATGATGTAATGAAGTTAATGAATGGGTTATTATTATGACTTTTATGAGAATGTTGATATAATGCCAAATTAATGAGAGTGCTTTTAAGGTAATGAAGCTAATGAAGAATGTTGACACTTAATGCTTATATGCTTAAATGTAAATTATGCATGCTATACTTGGATTGTGTATATGAGTTACTTCCTTGTCATGTCTTATTGAGAATGCAGGTGCCTTGTCTATGGTGACTTCAAAGGAGTACTTAGTGTGAGTAGTAGTATGGGATGCTACTTGCACATTGCACAAGTATGACTTAGAGTTATCTTAGCTGTTGGTCTTAATGTGATGATCTAATTAATGTAATGTTTATGTCTCTTATATGCTCTATTGTGTATAGGTGAGAAGGATGAATGGTAAGTTCACTTTTGGTAACCTTAAGGTGGTGCCTTAGTGTGGGTGGTGGTATGGGACGCTACCCATACATTGCACAAGGTATAGCTTGAAGGTTACTTGATGAGGAGGTTTATTATAAAGGTAAAGGTTTATATGTTATTTTGACAAATTGTGAATTATGTGACTTTGTATGTTGGTTGTGACTTATATTATGCCTCGTGTACCAATGATCGTGAAATTTTAATAAAAAGGCATAAAAGCATGACTTTCAACAAAATATCCCTGTTTAGCATGTTTTTGCATGGTCATCATACTTAGTTCATTTTGTGTGCTAACCCATATTTCTCCTACTTTTACTACAAGTGTAGGTTCCGGCAAGTGATCGTTCCTAGCTAGATTTGAAGTGCTTGGATAGAGTTTCCTCCAAGACTTGGTAT
>JAJOOS010040158.1:0-10962 GCA_029582725.1 Solanum chiquidenum | reverse complement strand
GTTACACACCTCTCGTCGCCTACTCCAGCTAGCTATTTAAATACATCATTGAGCGGGGATAAATAGACTAACTGGCGAGCATTTATATTTCATCCTATTTCATAACCAAGCAAGTTGTTCGTTCGGGCGTCACTCCTGAACACTAATCACCTCAATCAAATGGGTCAACTGAGCTCTCTATATTCTTTGGTCTATCTAATCCCTCCTCTCTCGATTTTAAGATTAGACAATATATTTATCTCTAGATGGCCAGTCAAGAAATAATAAAACAAGAATATAGAAGTAACTTATAATGACAACCAATAATTAATTCAAAAAGCCTTAAATAATCAACATTCAATTTGTAGCTACAGCCCCAGAACTAGGGCGTTTAGCCACTTTTGCTATTAGAAAACCACAAAATACAATTGTTCATGCGATTTCTGGAAAATAGAAGAGTTGGAAGATCAAAACCTATTACAAACGTTCATACTTGCTCTTCCACACCAATGAAAAGTCGAACCCCAACTATGGACCCCTAAGGGTCTATTTATAAGAGTTGTAAAACTTGGAGTCAAAGTCCACTATAATTAGGAATCCTATTTAACACTTTTTAAGCTCAAAAAGTTGGGATAACACTGGGGCTTCGCGCCTCTTATCGCGTCTAGACTTCACTTCTGAAGTTTCCACCTTGGCGTGTCGCGCCTAGCAGTGCGCCAGGCAAGCGTCCCATAATTTCAGCTCTTGGCACGTCCCGCCCCTCAGAGCGCCTTATAAGGGCCTCTGAATGTTGACCCTTGGTGCCTCACACCTAGCAGTGCGCCTGGCCCTGGGGTATTCAACCTTAGCTTATTTTCCGCATGTCCTTGATCCTTCTTTCTTCATATCAACTCCAATATTCCTGAAACACCTAATCATGTGTGCTAGTGCCAAGCATTGCAAGTTACATAAAAATCAAGTTAATAATTGAAGATCGTTCATTAATTCAACCAAAACATGGGCAATTATTGACAAATTGGGCATTTAAATATGCCCAAGATCGCCACCCCACACTTAGACTTTTGTTTGTCCTCAAACAATCTTTTAACTATCAACTCTCTTTTTTCATATCTCTTGGACTTATCAACCCACCTTAAAAATCAACCAAACCTTGTTAATCATGATCTTGTAGTTCACAATAGATGCAACATTTCAAAAAAATTGCCACTGAGTTACAATGCATATGCTCGAAGAATTACTTTTTTACTCTTTTTCCGGGCTAATGCAAACTCATACAAACATATCAATTAGATGATCTGAACACATGCCATGAATGCCCTCACTTATTTGTGTTTAGTAAAGCCTTTCACTCAAGCAATCACAATGTCAACAAGGCCTATTTTCAAACAGGACACTAACTCTCACAAATGAAGTTCTTACTTTTCTTAACATAACATAAGCTTGCCCACAGTGTATTCTCACTTTCACAATGTATTTATCAAGGAATCAAGATGACTTCTATTTGGTTGTAATGTCAGCTTAAGGTAAGGGAGGGAATATTTAGGAATCATTTTAGTGATTACACCTCCTTAATGCACAAGTCATTGTTTTGCCAACAAACCTTCTACTTAGATTTTCTTTCCTCCTAGTACACACTTCATGAATGTTCACCCCTTTTTGTTGCTCCATTTTTTCCCTTTATTTCTTTGTAAGATGTTTTTTTAATGCCTTTGCACTAGCCACCGTCACTCTAGATTTTAAGGTCCGAGTGAGGTACAAATTATTCTTGATAAGACCAGGGCCAATTTTTAGAACATATTTCTGAATTAGCCACCCTCAATCGAGTTGAGGTGCACATTGTCACTAAGGACCAGGGCCAAAATAGAGTTTTTACTTATTCTTTTCTCTTCCACACACTTTAGCATTTCACCCTTTCTCATATCAACCAACATTTTCAACCCTTCTTCTTAACATAGTGCATTAAGGATTTTATTAGGATCAAAAGACTTTGGTATCAAACAAACGGGTTACGGCTTATCATGTGGATATCAACAAACAAGGTTAAAGGCTCAATGGGTTTTCACTAGGGATAATTTCAATGGTAGGCATACAAGTAGAGTCAAGAATTGGCTATTTCAAAGAAACGCCTCAATCACATTTCCTAAGTCATACAATCTACTAATTCAACACACACAAGGCAAGTTCTAGATATCAATTGAAGCATGAACCAACAACACTCACCACACATGGCATCATGACACATATAAAGATATACCAACTAGCATGCTCATCCAACTTGCATTACGGTATTACTACACAATTAAGCCCATTTATTTTTATTTTGAGTCAAAACTAAGAACACATGGTTGTTTCAAGGTTAACATTCTATTGCACTTTTCCCATTTATGACTACCCATGACGTCTGGCTAACTTTTTCGAACATAGTTTCAAAAGACCAAGGTTGGTTTCTCAATCCTACTCCTCTATGTAACTAATTTTACCTTAAGATGGTCGTCACCCATCCATCATTGGAACTGTTACTCCTATGACGACTCTAAGACTCAATAAAGTAGTAAAACTAGTCCTAGTCGGTTCAAAGGGACTATCCTCAGTAAAAGTACCGAAAACAAAAGTTGAGAAACCCAAAATGAAAAAATTTAAGCCTAAACCTTAAAACTAAACTTAGAACTAAAACTAGACTCGATAAAGCATTAAACAGTTATTCACAAAAGAGACATATTACCCACCCCACACTTAAAAATAAGCATTGTCCTCAGTGCACCATTAAAATAAAGTATAGAGATAGGAATACTCCCTCGGGCCTCTATGCCTCGTCGTCACCTCCATCAAAAGCCATCAAGGAATTCGCCTCCTCATCACCAGCATCATCTTCCTCGCCCATCTCCTCATCAGTAGTATCCTCATCATCATCTAGAGGCTCCAAAAATACGGGACTTGTCCTGCATAAGAACGTTGCACTATCGGTCAAAGGGTAGCGATCTGCCAGGTTTTCTATCTCCTCATCAGTAACCGGGCATCCTCCGATCCTCAACTGCAGCTCTGCCATACCAAACATTCTTGCCATGACGTTGTCATCACGGGCTTGCCCCTCTTGGGCAGACAAGACAGGTCAATGGGACGTGTCTAGTGCCTTTGTTTGGGTCACATCAACTAACTTACCCGTCAAATCCGAGTGTAAAGCAATACTCAGGTCCACCGCCTCCTCCTCTATTCCCTCCGCTCTCAGAAAATGGGTTATCAAACCCTCGTAGCAAAGCCTCCACCTCAAATTATTCCTAAATTTCATCATCTTCTTTCTAAGAATTGCCCCTACATCAATGGGCATCCCCTTCATCAGCATATAAACCTGAACCACCCTATCTCGCGTCACCTCTGTAAGATGTTTAGCGGGAAAAGACACACTACAAACTATATTTAACCACACCCGAGCAACCTGATTAAAATTAGCAAAGTGGATGGTATTATGCCTCACAGTATCCTTGCTACGCTCCCACCTAGAAGTTGACTCTACCCCGCACAGTGTATGTCGAATATCCCTATAAGGAGGTTTATCCTTCAATCTATTAAACTCATCAGCGTCACATTGTGGAGTACCTAAGAACTCATTCAATATTCTAGCATTGGACCTCACATCCATACCCCTAATAGGAATAGTTTTATATTTAGTTTCAGTGAGCCAATTTGCATAGAACTCACGAACTAAGGACAAATTACAATCTCCCGGATGTTCAAAAATAAACCTCAGCCCAACTCAATCACAGTCTGATAAATAACAGGAAATTGAGACTGCAATCTTTCTTCATTGACGTACTCGTCCCCCATATACTTAGCCTCGCGATGAGTCTCAAACCACTCCCAACCATACCTTTCCACTGCTTTCTTTCCAAATTTTCACACCGGTTCCCGGACACTAGCAGACCCGGATGCTTCATCCTTCCCATTTCGCTTGGAACCCACCACATTTTTAGCTTTAGGAGCCATCACCACCTGTTAAGAAGAAAAAATTAGAAAACTTAGGGGGGGTAGGGCTGAACAGTGAGAGGGAGAAGGAGAAGAAAAAATTGGAGTGAGCAAAGAGAGTGGGTGAAGGGAAAAAGAAAAAAAAGGTTGAAATCAATGGGAGAAGAGAATGGGTGAAGGGAGATTAAGTAGCGGGTTAATGGGGGAGAAGAAGAGTTGAAGAAAGATGGAGAGTTGGGTATTAATGGAGGAATGCGGAGAGGAAAAGATGAAGAATTTTTTTTTGGAGGAGTTGAGGGGTTGGGGCGTTGGGTTTGGAGAGAATGAGGGAAAGAATTTAGTTTTAGGGATTTTTAAGGGGTTGGGTCGGATTATCCGGGTCGAAGCCCAATTTTTTGCAAAATCTGGGTATTGGGGAGATAGGGGAGCTATGTGCCATGGTCTTGCCTGAGAAAGCGCTCTAAACTTTCCCTCATGGAGCGGCGTGCCAACCAGAATGCCGGCCTGCAAACAGCAGGTGCGATGGAGGGGAGACGCGCCAAAGTCGCGCCCCAAGAGGCACTCTGAACTTTTCTGTCAGGCGCGCCAGCCAGTGCGCCTAGCTTCAGTGATTTATTTAATTTTTTACTATTACAAGCTAAGTTACAAATAATGAAAAAAATCCTATCTAGCTAAAACTAATAAGTAAGAATTCTTCCTAAATTCTAAGAATTGAAACTACGCCAAAACAAAAAAATCAAAATTCAAAAATGAACTACTTATCTATTACATATTGTTCATGGGTTGCCTCCCGTGTAGTGCTTGATTTAACGTTGCGGCACGACGCAGCTTGGATCATTCATCATTTAGCTCAAGAGCCTCCCAATCACGATCTGAATCCGCACCAAAGTAGTGTTTTCACCCTTTGCCCATTTACCAAGAACCTAGGGCCAGTCTCACCTTTAAGTTCAACAGCCCCATGTCCACTTTGAAAGGACCACTCCATTTAGACCTTAGTTTTCTGGGGAATAACCTCAATCTAGAGTTAAAGCGTAGTACCTTTTCTCCAGGAGTGAAAGTAGGAATAACTATGTGTTTGTCATGCCACCTTTTCATCTTTTCTTTGTAAAGCTTGGCATTCTCATACGTGTGGAGCCTAAACTCCTCAAGTTCATGCAATTGATTCACTCTCTTTCTATCGGACAGCTCGGGGTCCAAGTTCAACCTCTTAATCGCCCAATAAGCTTGGTGTTCTAATTCTGCCGGAAGATGACATGTTTTCCCAAAAATTATGTGATAGGGAGAAGTCCCTATGGGTGTCTTATACGCAGTCCTATATGCCTACAATGCATCATCTAACTTCTCAAACCAATCTTTCCTCTGCGCATTCACCATTTTCTGCAAAATTTGTTTCACCTATCTATTCGAAGCCTCCACTTGGCCACTCGTTTGAGGATGGTAAGTTGTAGCAACTTTATGAGTAATTCCATACTTAGCAAGAAGATTTTTCACTAGATGGTTAATGAAATTCTTACCTCCATCACTTATGATTTCCCTTGGAGTGCCAAAGCGAGTGAAGATGTGCTTCTTGATGAACTTAATCACCACCCTTGCATCATTCGAAGGAAGAGCGACAGCCTCAACCCATTTACTCACATAGTTCACACTTCACAGCCACAAAAATGTATTGGTTTCCACTAGATGGCGGGAAGGGACCCATGAAATCAATACCCCACACATCAAATATTTCCACCTCAAAAATGTTACTTAGTGGCATCTCATGTCTTCTTGAAATAGTACCCAACCTTTGGCATTTATCACAACCCTTCACAAAAGCAATAGAATTTTTAAATAACGAGGGACAAAAGAAACCAGATTGTAGTCCCTTATACGTCGTTCTCTCTCCTTCGTGGTGACCTCCATATGGGCTAGCATGACAACATTCGAGCACTTTTTGAACCTCATATTCCGGAATGCATCTTCTCACTACCAGGTCCACACCTTGCTTGAACAAGAACGGTTTATCCCAGATATAGAACTTAGCATCATGATTGAGCTTTTTCTTTTGTTGGGTGGTTGCACCTGGAGGGTAATCTCCACTTACTATTAGATTCACAATGTCCGCATACCATGGCACTTGAGATATATCTAATGCCATCAATTGTTCATCCAGAAACTCTTCCCGGATTTTCTCACCTTCATTCACATGGGAAAAATCCTCCAACCTAGACAAGTGATTAGTTATTTGATTTTCAGTACCTTTCATATCCTTAATCTCAAGGTCAAATTCTTGGAGAAGCAATATCCACCGAATCAACCTTGGTTTAGCATCCTTCTTATTGAATAGGTACTTAATAGCTGCATGGTCAATAAAAATAGTCACTTTAGTACCTACCAAATACGATCTGAACTTGTCGAAGGCGAACACTAGAGCTAGCATCTCCTTCTCAGTCACTGTGTAATTAGCTTGTGTAGAATCAAATGTCTTGCTTGCATAATAGATCGAGTGGAACACTTTATTCTTTCGTTGCCTAATACTACACCCACTGCTATGCCCTTGCATCACACATGAGTTCAAATGGTAATTCCCAATCAGGAGCAATTAAGATGGAAGGCTCAATTAAGTTCATATTCAACATCTGAAAAGCTTTCAAGCACATCTCATCAAAGTCAAACTTCACCTCCTTCTCCAAAAGACTGCACATAGGTTTTGCAATCTTGGAAAAATCCTTGATGAATCGCCGGTAAAAACCTGCATGACCAAGAAAACTATGCACCCCTTTTACAGAAAAGGGAGGGGGTAATTTCTCAATAACTTCTACCTTTGCCTTATCAACCTCTAAACTCGACTTCGACACCTTGTGACCCAACACTATTCCCTCTTGAACTAAAAAATAACATTTTTCCCAAGTTAGCACTAAGTTAGTGTCTTCACATCTAGCAAGTACTTTATCAAGATTCAGCAGACATACCTCAAAAGACTTCCCAAAAATGGAGAAATCATTCATGAACACCTATACAAAGTATTCCACAATATCATGAAAAATGGCCATCATACACCTTTGAAAAGTCGTCAGTGCATTGCAAAAGTCTGAATGGCATGCGTTTGAAGGAATATGTACCATAAGGACAAGTGAACGTGGTCTTTTCCTGATCCTAGAGGGAAATTAAGATCTGGTTGTATTCGGAATACCCATCTAAGAAACAATAGTACTCCTACCCTACTAATCGGTCAAGCATTTGATCAATGAAGGGAACAAGGTAGTGATCTTTCCAGGTGGCATCATTTAGTTTCCAGTAATCCATACAAATTCTCCAATCGGTCACTGTCCTAGTAGGAATCAACTCATTCTTTTCGTTCCTTACCATTGACATACCTCCCTTCTTGGGAACACACTACACCGAACTTATCCACTTACTATCAGAGATCGGGTACACAATTCTAGCATCTAGCCACTTTATTACTGCATTTCTTACCACTTCTTTTATCAAAGGATTTAGCCGACGTTGATGTTATGCACTTGGTTTGTGATCATCTTCCATAAATCCGGACTAATCCCGTGAATATTAGCCATCTGCCATCCAATCGCTTTCTTCCTCCGGTTTAAGATCCTCAATGATGCCTCAACCTGTAATTCAGACAACCCTGCAGAAAGTATAACATGCAAAGTTTCATTAGCACCCAAATAAGTATATCTTAGGTGAGCCGACAAAGTTTTTAGTTCCAGCTTAAGAGCTTCTTCTATTGATGGATTTGGTGGGGGCCCTAACTCACGATCTAATGACTCAACTCGAAGGTTACGAGTCTCAAAAAGTGCTAGATTCAAACATTGTTTCTATCACTTGAGCCACAGTATCTCCATCCACCTCATGACCTACTAACACTCTCTCTAAAGGATTTTCGGCCACAACTACTTGTGATTCTACTATGTGATCTACCATAGTAATAGCAGACAACTCTTCATAGATAGAAGGAAGTTTTAAAGCGCAGTAAACATCAAATACATCAACCTTAGCATGTGCCCTCATAGTAAATTGACCAGCTGCTTACATCAATCAATGCCCTACCTATGGCCAAGAACAGACGTCCCAAAATGAATGGAACTTCATAATCGGGTTCAAAATCTAAGACCATAAAATCCACCAGAAAAATTAAGGAACCTACTTGAACTAACACATCTTCTACCACCCCATCTAGCCTAGCAATGGATCTATAAGTGAGTTGGAGAACGATAGTGGTTCGTTTTGGACTACCTAACCCAAGCTTTTGATACAATGACAAGTATATCAGATTTATACTTACCCTCAAATCACACAACCCCTGGACATAAACACTTTGCCCAATTGGAATCTGCACAGTAAAACTACCCGAATCTTTTAACTTTTTGGGCAGTTTATTTTGGATTCTAGAGATGCACTCCTCAGTAAGTGCTATAGTTACATACTCTGTGAGCCTCCTCTTGTTAGCCACTATATCTTTCACGTATTTAGCACACTTCGGGATACCCTGCAAAATGTCAACCAAAGGCAAATTAATGTGAACATGTTTAAGGAGAGATAGAAACTTACCGAAGCATTCATCCTCATTCTACTTTTTGAGCCTTTATGGAAATAGAGGTGGTAGTTTCTTTTGAGGAACGGGTACCTCAACATTGGAGCTTTTTACTACCTCATCCACTTTGTTTTCTTTGGTACCTGCCTCAGTATCTCTCTTTTTTGGAGTTAGTTCCTCTAATTTTAACCCACTTCTAGTACTTACCATATGAAATTGATTTGGGTTGGGTTCAATATCACCGGGCATCCCACCTTGGGGACGCAAGTTCAGAGAATTGGCTACTTGCGCAACTTATTTCTCTAAACTCATTTGGATGTTTCTGATGTTCTCATCCTACTTATCTACTCTAGCATTTATTTTGATCCCTATTTCAGTCATGAGATTTTGGAGTAGCTCCTCATTGGTCATACCCCCTTTTGGTGCACTAGGATTTGCACCTTGGTTAGGATTTTGGTATTGTTGCCCAGCCCCTTGAGAACGGTATTGGTTAGCCCGTTCGCCTGATTTTTGTTTTGGTTCCCACGCCATGAGAAGTTAGGATGGTTCCTCCAACTAGGGTTGTAAGTGTTACCATAATTTTGCTGACCTCCACCACTTTGCGCATTACCCAAATAGTTTACGGAATTTGGGTTTGCCTCATATTGCTCGGTTTTATGACCTCTACTACCATATACCCCACACCAATTAGATGCATGTTGTACCATGTTAACCAGTTTTTTATTTAAGGACATCTATTTGAAATGCATGGTTGTATTATGTTGCATCGCATCCAATTTGGCATTTATGGCAGTGGCTTGATCTACATCTAAAATTCATGCGGCCCTTTGGGTTGTGGTTCTAGGCATTTCCCCCTCATACCCTGGGTTCCCTTCGGAGAGTCTATCGAGTAAGTCGAACAACTCTTCACAGGTTTTTTCTACGGCTTGTCGACCTGCTGCACTATTCAGAAGCACACGTGCATTATAATCTAAATCCTTAAAGAAACTGTGAGCAAGTACCTCATTAGTTTGCATGTGGTGCAGGCAGGCATTCAAGATTTGTTTAAAACTAGCCCATGTTTGGTACATGTCCTCTCCCTGGTTTTGATTACAGCTTAATATCTCACTCCTTATCTATGCGGTTTTCTTGGTTGGGAAGAATCGACTCAAAGAACTTCTTTGCTAGATAATCCCAAGTAGTGATGGAGTTTGGTGGCTCAAAATCTAACCAGCGTCTTGCGGCTCCTAACAATGAGTATGGAAACAACGTCAGCCTCACATAGTCTGATGAGACTCCCGTTGGGATGTATGTATCAGTAATCTCTATAATGTTTCTAAGGTGGATTTGAGGATCCTCGTGGGGGAGACCCGTGAATTGCCCATTAGAATGGAGGAGTTGTACCATGCCCTGTTTTAGTTCGAATCTACCCCCCGGTGGAGGTTTCCTAATACTAGATGCCACATTGGCTGTGAGTGGGACTGCCACATCACGGACTGGTCTTGAAGGTATGAAAAGGGGTACCCATTGGTTATTCAAGTGCTCTTGGTTGTTCACGTAATCTTGGTTATTCTCCTCATTGTCACCGCGAAGGCCAAACCCCAATTCTTCTTAATGCCCTCGATTCATTTTTCTACGTTGGCGTAAAGCTCTTTCAGGTTAGCTATCTGGTTTGACAAGTTCTCCTTTCCGATCCAGACTTGAAAGTCAGGTGCCTGCAATAAACAAGCTAAGATCAAGTAATTAATACCTGAATATTCTAATTGTAGACATACAAAGATCGAATACAAATCAATTTCTAAGTCCCCAAAAGCGGCGCCAAAAACTTGTTGCTCCCTAATATACACGCAAGTGTACGTGGTCGCTCAAGTAATATAGATTCTTAAAGAAATGAGTTATCGTTCCCAAGGAACTTATGATCAACTTATATTTGACACTCAATTCTACAAATACAATAAGAGTAATCGTTTTCAGAAATTGTGATGATTGTTAACTACTACTAATTATGCAATAAATAAAAGTAACCAAGATTGAACGACTTTAAGATGATGTTTCAAGCAAGTAAAATACAATTCCATGGTTGCAGCATGTATTGAATCTTATGTATCATATTATCAGCTTAGAACTAATATTAGTTGTCAAGTTACTGGTTTATAGGGTTAATTGTATGAGTCGGGTAACACACATCTCGTCGCCAACTCCAGTTACCTATCTACCTACATCATTGAGTGGGGATAAATAGAGTAACTGGCGAGCATTTATATTTCATCTTATTTCGTAAACAATCAAGTTGTTCATCCGAGCGTCACTCTTGAACATTAATCACCTCAATCAAATGGGTCGACCGAGCTCTTTATATTCTTTGGTCTATCTAATCCCTCCTCTCTCGATTTTAAGATTAGACAATAAATTTATCTCTAGATGGCCAGTCAAGAAATACTAAAACAAGAATATAGAAGTTACTTATAATGACAACCAATAATTAATTCAAAAAGCCTTAAATAATCAACATT